>JBAIZL010000021.1:656164-706164 GCA_036971475.1 Prosapia bicincta | reverse complement strand
TACTAAACTAAGACTGAACAGACGTATGCAAATACAAGAGACAACGAGGTGAGCCAGCAGGTGAAGGTAATGCTGGATTGCCTGTGCACTTTGTTTTGCTCGTTACAATGTCTGACAACGGCCTATTGTGTGTACACTCATTGCAGATCTCAATCTTTCTCTTATTCTTTGAAGACATCCTTTTGCTTTGTACCGGTCAAATGAAACAACTTTGCGACATAAACCCTACGAAGCCTGATTCTACTACTGCGAATTTATTTAGTGTTTCATGTTGTTAAAACATCTGTCCATAGTTTTTGCATAGATCATTGTAAGCACAGGCAATCCTTAAATATTAACTAACATCAACTCACAACAATTTATTCCTCACAAAGTCATTATCACCATTGAGGAATGGCTAATACATTCTCTACACTATACTTAGGCTCTGTCATTTACATGCGTTTGACGAATTAATTTTTCTCAGTTTCTTCTATGAGTTCACACTTTATATATATAAATATATATATATATATATATATATATATATATATATATATATATATATATATAAATTTTCAATAAATATTAGAATACTTTTTATTCATCAACTCAAGTTCAAATACATATTTTTAAACTGTCAATATATTTTTTTCAAGTATCAATTTATTAATAGAATTTACGAATTCATTTTAGTTTTTACAGGAGGAAAACGTTTTACAAAAGAGGGTAGGTATGCAATATAGTTAATTTATTTCATTTGGGTTAAATGAAGTGATAACAGATGATTCATAAAACAGCAGATTTTATGATATAGGTTACGTGGTAGAAGAGCTGTTTAAACTTATAGGTTATGTTACTCTATTTATATTACTTGTTTATTCGGAGTAGATGTTCTATATTGTGTAATTATGCATTGTTAAACTCATAATAACTAATCAGTTATCCAAGCAAATAGGCTGTAATCTGCTCTTTTGCTGTGTTTAAAATATGGAAATAAAAATTCTGTAAAGTTTTTGAATGAAACATCTAATTAACATATTTAAATTAGTATATTATTATGTAACACAATAAAAACTTGATTATGCTTTACTTTGATCTACTTTTTTACGATTTAAATAGTTTTAAAATTTAGTAACTTCCAATAGTAGTTTTACACTTTGATCTGAACCTTGTTTACGAAATATACATAGTTATGACGTCACCGCCTTTTAATTTAACAAAACACAAATTATGCCACAGCAGCTAATACATAAAATCAATGTTGATCACTCTTTAAAAAGAAACGATAGATAAAATCACTGAACACCGTGTGAATCTTTGACACAATCTTTGTTCTTTAGGCTATTTAAACTTTACATTTTTAAAAAGAAATTCGCCAAAATCCATGATCTATATATAACATTGTGTAAACCTCATTCTCTTTGAAAGTTTGCATGCAGCAGCTACGGGGGAACAAGTTATAGAAATGCGCACCTTGTGAGGTTTGGGAAATATACAGTATTTTTTGTACTGCCAGCTAAACGTTAAACATGGAAACTCTTTCCGTACAAATACTAGATACAAATCTGTTGTGTAGTGAACCGAAAGGAGGAAAACAGAGTATAGTAAACTGCGCCAGGTAAAGAGTGTGTACTAAACAGCAAATTCGTCCTGTGGAGCACAATGTGGAGTAAACAGTGATTAGTAAACAGCATGTAGTAAACAGAGTGTATATACAGTGTGTATTAAAATGCTTATAGTAAATAGGGTGTACTAAACAGCGTGCTGTAGTTAGGTTGTAGTAATCGTTCTCTGGAGCACAGTGTGGAGTAAACAGTGATAAGTAAACAGCATGTAGTAAACAGAGTGTATATACAGTGTGTATTAAAATGCTTATAGTAAATAGGGTGTACTAAACAGCGTGCTGTAGTTAGGTTGTAGTAATCGTTCTCTAGAGCACAGTGTGGAGTAAACAGTGATTAGTAAACAGCATGTAGTAAACAGAGTGTAATATAGGGTATTTATAAAACTGTCTGTAGTAAACAGGGTGTAGTAAACAGTGTGTTGTAATCAGGATATAGTAATCGTCCTATAGTGCATAATTCGGAGTAAACCGTGATTAGTAAACAAAGTATAATATACAGCGTGTATTAAACTGTCTGTAGTAAACTGGGTGTGGTAAACAGATTGCTGTAATCAGGATGTAGTAATCGTCCTATAGTGCTCAATGCGGAGTAAACAGTGATTAGTAAACAAAGTATAATATACAGCGTGTATTAAACTGTCTGTAGTAAACTGGGTGTAGTAAACAGTGTGTTGTAATCAGGATATAGTAATCGTCCTATAGTGCATAATTCGGAGTAAACCGTGATTAGTAAACAAAGTATAATATACAGCGTGTATTAAACTGTCTGTAGTAAACTGGGTGTGGTAAAGAGATTGCTGTAATCAGGATGTAGTAATCGTCTTATAGTGCTCAATGCGGAGTAAACAGTGATTAGTAAACAAAGTATAATATACAGCGTGTATTAAACTGTCTGTAGTAAACTGGGTGTAGTAAACAGTGTGTTGTAATCAGGATATAGTAATCGTCCTATAGTGCATAATTCGGAGTAAACCGTGATTAGTAAACAAAGTATAATATACAGCGTGTATTAAACTGTCTGTAGTAAACTGGGTGTGGTAAAGAGATTGCTGTAATCAGGATGTAGAAATCGTCTTATAGTGCACAATGCGGAGTAAACAGTGATTAGTAAACAACATGTAGTAAACAAAGTACAATATTCAGTGTGTATTGAACTGTCTGTAGTAAACTGTGTGCAGTAAAGAGTGTGTTGTAATCAGCATGTAGTAATTGTCCAATAGTGCACAATGCGGAGTAAACAGTGATTAGTAAACAACATGTAGTAAACAGAGTGTAATATACAGTGTGCATTAAACTGCTTGTGGTAAACATTGTGTAGTAAACAGTGTCAGATAAACAGTGTGTAATATATTGCGTGTTGTACTCAGGATGTAGTAATCCTCCTGTAGAAAACATTCAGGAGTAAACAGTGATTAGTAAAAATCATGTAGTAAATAGAGTGTAATATACAGTGTGAATTTAACTGGCTGTAGTTAACAGTGTCATGTAAACAGTGTGTTTTTAATAGCGTGCTGTAATCAGGAAGTATTTTTCGTCCTGTAAAAAACAATGTGTTTAAATCAGTGATTAGTAAACAGCATATTCTTAACAGAGTGTATTATACAGTGTGTATTAAACAGCATCTTGTAATTAGGATGTAGTAGTCTTTCTGTAAAAAATAATGCGCAGTAAACAGTGATTAGTAAACAGCTTGTCGTAATCAGGATGTAGTAATTGTCCTGTAGAAAACAATATGATTACACACATTGTAGCAATTAGTGATTAGAGAACCGTATGTGGTAAGTAGAGTGTAATATACAATGTCTATTGTTCTGTCTGTAAGAAACATTGATACGTTAACAGCGTGTTAAATAGGGTATTAAACAGCATGTTTTAATCAGGATGTAGTATTTGCCCAGTAGAAAACATTGTGGAGTGAATAGTGATTAGTAAAAACAGCATGTTGTAAATATTATGCAATGTACATTGTATATCAAACTACCTGTAGTAAACAGTGTCAGGTAAACAGTGTCAGGTAAACAGTGTCAGGTAAACAGTGTCAGGTAAACAGTGTGAGGTAAACAGAGTGTATTTAACATCGTATTGTAATTTTTTTTCTAATCGTCCTGTAGAATAGATTTGTGGAGTAAAATATGATTAGTAAACAACATGTAGTAAGCAGAGCGTACAGTGTGTATTAAACTGTCTGTTTTAAACAGGGTGTAGTAAGCAACAGGCAGTATCGTACACATCTTGTACAAATTATTAATCATTATTAAAATACTTTCATGTCACTCAACTTCAAATACACTTTTTAAACTTGTAGTGCATGACACTTGCTGTTAGTACAGTTGTTTCAAATAATTATGAATTATAAAAAATTAATAATGAATTAATTTTAGTTTTATATGGGAGAAAAAAATTCACTAAAGGGGTAAGGTATGCAATATAATTATTTAGTCTCTCAAGGCTTAAAAAGAGTGATAACGTATGATTTCATAACTCAGCTGATTTAATGTTATAGGTTATGTGGTAGAACTGCTGTTTTGAAGCATAGGTCAGCTATTTTATTTTTATTAATTGTAATTATTTAGTAAAAACTAAATACAATAAAATTATTCTTTGTTGACTCAAGTAGGAATTAAATTAAAATTTGTTGTTTATATTACTTTTTTTTGGTAATTTCATATTTATTGGCATTAATCTCCTTCACAGTTGAGAGGCTGTGATATAGGCGGGCTTGAATAGGGGCAAAACAGAGTGAAATGTTTAAAGTAATCTTTCCCAATGTTACTTCTTGTAATATGACGTAGGAAGGATATAGTGATCCCTTGGAACTGGTTTTAGGAGAGTTGCTTGTGTAGGTAGGCCTTACACTTGCCACATAAGTGAGCGTACATATTTACGTTTTTAATAGTAAACTAGTCACGAAAAACAAAGCTATAATAACATAAAAAAGTATTAGCTATTTTATCTAATGACAAACGTCAACTAATAAACATAACTGTCAATAATAGCGTGTTATTTAATTAGTATTATTCCCCGTTTATTATACCTGGTTTTCTAGTATTCTGCATTTTACCATGATAAATCAACGACAAAACTTTATATTTAAAGCTTATATTTTTACCTACTCTATAATATTATTCACTTAATGCATATTAGGTAACCTTAGAATAAATACATTCTTCAAATCTTTGTATTAAATCACACTATCTATACATAAAATTTTGTTAAAAATATCAGTCGTTAATAAAATTCTCTTTATCCATCCACTCAAGCTCTAATACATTTTTAAAACTTGTAGTGAATGCCACTTTATGATAATAGAATTTTTTAAATAACAATTCTTTAATTAAATTTACCAATGAATTAATTTTAGTTTTATACGGGAGAAAAAAAAGAGGACAAGGTATGCAATATAGTTAGTTCTTCCCATTTGGCTGAAAATAAGTGATAACATATGATTTCATAAAACAGCTGATTTTATGTGCTAGAACAGCTGTTTTAACAAAATATTTTTTACTTGATGGAAAAAGACGTAGGAGTTTTTTAATGAATATTACAAAAATAGTAACCTTGAGTTTTTGTGGATATTTAAAAATCTGTAGGAAAAATATTAGAAAAAGAGTACAACAAAGCCGAATTTAAACGAGGAAATCATTTGAAAGGCTGCCACAACAATTATTGAACATAGTTTGACATTTCGCCGCAAGGACTGTAAACCTGCAGGGACGGTGGAAGTGTAGGGTATAACCGCTAGATGTCGCAGCGGTTCTCTTTGTTGATTTTGTGAGGGAAAGCAGTTGGAAGTCCATTCACAGTATAAACTAGCAAATCCACACAATGGTCCCATATTGTGTTTGTATGTCTAATAACGTTCATTTAAATATCGTAATTATTATTTATCTGTGGGTGGTTTCCTAACCACAAAGGCAGTTTTATGTTATTAATTCTAATTTACATAACATAAACCCTAAAGTCAGTATAGAGGACTTCTCACAATTGATTGTTACCATTTACACACTTTTTTAGTTTGGACTGTTCGCTTTAAATGCAGTTTGGACTGTTATGGTGCAGTTTTATCTTACCTTCACCTTTAAAACTTAAAACAGATGTTCTAATATAACCTACAAGCCAAACATAAAGTCAGCTGTTTTATGAAATCATATGCTATCACTTAATCTATTTTAAGCGGAATAGGGCGAAAAAAATATATTTCCCATTTTATGAAAAGCTTTTCTCGCATATAAAATTAAACTTAATTTATTAAATTTATTTATTAAAATAATTTTTGAAAAAACTGTCTTAACATTAAGTGTCATCCATTACAAGTTTAAAATCCGATTTCTAAAAATTGTATTTGTACTTCGGTGAATGAATAATAAGTATTATATTAACGATTGCAATTTTAATCATATGTATGTATATATATATAATATATATATATATATATATATATATATATATATATATATATATATATATATATATATATATATATAAGGAGAGTGTGAACTAATAGAAGAAATTGAAAAATAGAACTGATATCGACTAACCATCTGCTTTTTTCAGAGCAGGTTCTGTTACTTTGCCCTCTGCTAAAAGCGACAAATAGGTAACAACAGAAATAAGAACCGGGAGAAGCAAAGTAGACAAAAGAAGGCATAAGAGAATAAAACTATAACGAGAACCATAAATAAAACGGAGTAGATAAAGGAGAAGAAAAAAATAGAATTCCACAAGAAAATTGGGCATATTACTCGCAAGAACCACCCAGATAACACAAAGATCAAGGGCTTTGCCTAAGTAGAAGAATCATACTTATTGCATTTTATTATACTCACCCCTATATTATACTATATACAAGTCTTTCATTCGTTTAGCAATTTTAACCTCTACAAATATCAACTTCCTCAAACTAAATAAGGTTAAATCCATCTTCTTAATGAGATTTCCTCACTAACTAATCCAATTAGCTGTGATTGTGATGGAGTGGTATACTACGGTCTATTCCAGACTTTTACCTTATATAAGGCACCCATCTATCTCATATTTATTTCAATCTATTAAATACTCTAAAAGTAAATGTAAATAATTATATAATCAGGATAAAAATTGTGTAATTAATAAAACCCTTACATCTTTATTGTTTAGAAGTATATATTCAGCATTAAAACTCAGGTAGAGAGTGCGTGTTATTTGTTAGGCCGTGGCAAGTTGGAGTGTTTCCCAGCAGGGTGCCATTGCATTCCACTAACGTAATACAAGCAACTAAATGTACAGTTATTCATTCATAAGCAACATTGACAACGACAGGCAAATAAAGTGTGTTGCCGGTCTGTTCGGCCGTGTACAATCTCCGACGCTAAATATATTCCCGCTGTCACTGCGCCTGCGTTGTGCTATATTATACATCAGCATTGGTACAGCCTATATGGTAGAATAAATTAAGCAATTTATACCAACGTAGCTCTTTGCTTCGAGTTACAGCGGACATTCAATGAGGTTACGAAATTATACTGGATTAAATAAAATGTTTTAGATTAAATAGGCTACATGAATGCCATACTCCCAGCAAAGCTGACGTATGAAGAGCTGTATGAATGTCATAGTCCTAGCAAAGCTCGCGTATGAAGGGCTATACGAATGCCATAGTCATAGCAAAGCTCGCGTACGAAGGGCTGTATGAATGTCATATTCATAGCAAAGCTAGCGTATTAAATGAAGTATGAATGCCATAGTCCCAGCAATGGTTGCGATTGAAGGGCTGTATGAATGCCATAGTACTAGCAAAGCTAGCGTACGAAAGGATGTATGAATTACATAGTCATAGCAAAGCTCGCGTATGAAGGTCTGTATGAATGCCATAGTACTAGCAAAGCTCGCGTATTAAATGAAGTATGAATGCCATAGTCCCAGCAAGGATTGCGTTTGAAGGACTGTATGAATGCCATAGTCCTAGCAAACCTCGCTTATGAAGTGAAGTATGAATGACATAGTCCTAGCAAGGCTTGCGTATGAAGGGTAGTATGAATGCCATAGTCCTAGGAAGGCTTGCGTAGGAAGGACTGTATGGATGAAATAGTCCTAGCAAAGATTGCGTATGAAGGGTAGTATGAATGAAATAATCCTAGGAAGGCTTGTATATGAAGGACTGGTAGAATGATATAGTCCTAGTAAGGATCGTGTATGAAGAGTAGTATGAATGCCATAGTCCTAACAAGACTTGCGTATGAAGAGCTGTATGAATGGCAGTCCTAGCAGGGCTGTATGAATGCCATAGTTTTATCTTAGCTCGCTTATGAAGTGAAGTATGAATGCCACAGTACTAGCAAAGCTTGCGTACGAAGGGCTGTATGAATGTCATAGTCCTAACAAGGCTCGTGTACGAAGGGCTGTATGAATGACATAGTCCTAGCAAGACTCGTGTACGAAGCGCTGTATGAATGGCAGTCCTAGCAGGGCTGTATGAATGACATAGTCCTAGCAAGACTCGTGTACGAAGGGCTGTATGAATGACATAGTCCTAGCAAGACTCGTGTACGAAGCGCTGTATGAATGGCAGTCCTAGCAGGGCTGTATGAATGACATAGTCCTAGCAAGACTCGTGTACGAAGGGCTGTATGAATGACATAGTCCTAGCAAGACTCGTGTACGAAGCGCTGTATGAATGCCATAGTCCCAGCAAGGTTTGCGTACGAAGGGCTGTATGAATGGCAGTCCTAGCAGGGCTGTATGAATGGCATAGTCCTAGCAAGGTTTGCGTACGAAGCGCTGTATGAATGGCAGTCCTAGCAGGGCTGTATGAATGACATAGTCCTAGCAAGACTCGTGTACGAAGGGCTGTATGAATGACATAGTCCTAGCAAGACTCGTGTACGAAGCGCTGTATGAATGGCAGTCCTAGCAGGGCTGTATGAATGACATAGTCCTAGCAAGACTCGTGTACGAAGGGCTGTATGAATGGCAGTCCTAGCAGGGCTGTATGAATGACATAGTCCTAGCAAGACTCGTGTACGAAGGGCTGTATGAATGGCAGTCCTAGCAGGGCTGTATGAATGACATAGTCCTAGCAAGACTCGTGTACGAAGCGCTGTATGAATGGCAGTCCTAGCAGGGCTGTATGAATGACATAGTCCTAGCAAGACTCGTGTACGAAGGGCTGTATGAATGACATAGTCCTAGCAAGACTCGTGTACGAAGCGCTGTATGAATGCCATAGTCCCAGCAAGGTTTGCGTACGAAGGGCTGTATGAATACCATAGTATTAGCAAGGCTCGCGTACGAAGGGCTGTATGAATGCCATAGTCCTAGCAAGGCTCTCGTATAAAGGGATGTATGCCATAGGTATTAGAAGGACTTGATTGTCACTGGAACAGAGAGAAAACCCGTCAGATTCCAAGTTAGGCTTGATTGAATGAATTTTAAAAAGTTCACAAAGTGTGTTATAGGCTTAATAATTTGCTAGTAAATATAATATTAACACGCCATTAGCAGCAAAAATAAAGCTTTACAAATTCTGCATGCACTTTCCAATATCAGGGTTAGCCGTACCAGAAGGTTACAACAGAAATAGTAACTTCTGGAGATGCTATTTGTGTTAACGAAGAGCACATGCTGGATTTTTAATACTCTTATTTTAAAACTAATTTATTAGTTTTTACTGTTTTATTTGTTAAATTATAATTTACTGCACTGTAATCTACAAATATTATTGCATACGATTAAATGCACGATTACAATTCTGTAGTTTTTGTTTTTTATTCTAACCCACGGCGGATAATTTACCCATCAGTAAATCTCACATGGAACATGTAAATGCACGGGTTTTATACTTCTCTTTCTTTAGCAGGGAAAATTAAGATTATTGCTATAACGAAAATCTACGTTCCATTATAATACGAAAGTTGCCAAGTTCGCTTGGGGCCATTCAAGACGTCTTTGTTAATTCAGAAGCCTTTCTTGTAATTACTCGCCCTGGCTTGTCCCTCTCCGTTAGGTTCAGGCTATCCCCGCATCTCCTTACAAGCATGTCCCCTTCGTTATGCCAGTGGCTTTGTTCATCATGCCAATAGAGTAAGGGTGTGTTACAGCCATGAATATTTAAAAATTTAATTTACAAATAATTATTATCATTAATAATTGTTAAAAAACTTTTTTTATAAAATTTTATTTTAATTACATGTTGAAAACAAACTTTATACTTTTTAATAATAGAATTTGGAGATACTTACTTTGAAGGAACTTGAAAAATTTGGGTTTTATGTAAATAAGGGTAATAACAAAAAAAACTTTATTATTTGAATAAAAATTTCGGAAATATGAAACATTATATTGGCAAAGTCGGTGCTTGTATGTAGATGTTTCCAACTTTATAGCACGTGTCAAACATTCTATATTTAACACAAATGTTCAAGGTTTCGATACACTTTGGTATTGTCATTAAGAACCCAACATTATTAAATAATCATGTAAAATCACAAAATATTATATAACTCCCCAAACCAATACGATTTGATGTATAAATGTTTCTTTTAAATATAAAATGAGAAAATTTATTGTTATGACATCAAAACTAAAATCGATTTGTTTGACTATGTTTAACTGACATATAATAATCAGTTATACAGATATATAGCTATATATTTAAGTACTCTTGAAAAGTTTTCAATATGTATGATATAAGTATGATTTAAGTTTTGAAAATGGAGGTACTCTGAAACGCGTCAACAGAGGAGAATATTAAAACGTTAGGAATGGCAGAAAACTGTACTCAAACATATAGATATTGTCCTAACAGAAATGAAGATGAGTATTCTAATACACTCAGATATATAAGTATGTTTTTACAATTATATATATATATATATATATATATATATATATATATATATATATATATATATATATATATATATATATATAGGGAGCAACTACTTGAATATTGAGAAGACTGAATATAAAATAAATTTACTTCTCATTACCTTTGACTACAGTTGTTGAAATGATTTTAAAATGTTTATAGTTTTTTACAATGTATGAGTATGAGCTACTTATTACTCCTATAGAGTGGGTATTTGAATATAAAAAGCTCGCATTAAGAATGTAACATAATTTAAAATTAGCAAATTTGATACTAGAAGTTGATAGACTTAATCAAAATGTTAACGAAATATTGGAACAGTTCTGATCACTCACTGTAGTAAAATTTAATAACAATTAGGATTTTTTAAAAATTCAACAATAAGATAAAATCTAGAAATGAAAGTATTTAAAGTTATATTTTATATTAATTATGAATATAAAAGTCGTAATAATAATATTAAAGGTGTTAGGTTTCTAGAATATAGTTAAAATGTTATAAAATGTTAGCTGTAGTCATGTGTAGACACCTACTGTTAATTAGGCAGTTAATAAATGTTAGAACACCAGTTAATTTTAAACTGTCTGGTTTAGGCCGTGTCCTTTCTAGGACTAAACCTCTCAAGCTAGGAGGATGCACAGTGTAAGATTGGTTGCTAAACTGCAATTCGTATTAAGCGGTCCAGTTGGCGAACACGGCGAATACATTTGTTGAGAATCTTGGCAACGCCCCTGTGTCAATCTCTCAAACTAATGGCTACGTCTTACCCTAGTCGATTCTAATGTTTTTCTTACCCTCGTGTCGGAGAAATCTTAGGTGGAATTAGACAATGAGTGATCATTTCTCTCATGCAAGCGGATGCCTGTTAAGTTAATTATTTTCCCACACCGGGGAAGATGAAATTCGTAATTACTTGGACAACAGTTGTATATAACTGTGATATTAAACATATTTAGTATACTATAAAGTAAATATTATTAAAACCTATTATAGTATTATTATTAAATAAAATTGTTTTTCAGCGCATAAAGCCATGTCTATACAATTCTGTGCATCCATTAATTCTTACCTTAAACCTAACCTTCCTCAAGCTCTAAGACGAACCCAACCTGACGTCAAAAGGATATTTATCCTACTTTAAAGACGACCTGGTAGTAAGACTATTCCCGCTTATAATTGTTGCCAAAGGATTCATAATGGAGGAATTAAGGTGGTGAAGGATATAGGTTCTGCAAGGTTGTGTAACCGATGGGGTCCATTACTCTAACGATGCCACAACGAGGCGTCGATCCGTTACGTCTTGTAAGAAGGAAGGTAAAGGCTGGGCCTAAGGAAAGGTATTACTGGGAATAAGGGAAGGTGATGGCATTGAGAGGGCAAGGCAGCTCACCTAAAGAAGACCCTGGACAAAGGAAATGTTCACGCACCATAAGGAAAAGCATAATACAATATTACGTGTTAGTACTTGAAGGTTTCCTTACCTAACTGAATATTGTACTGGTATGAGGGAGGACTATTAGCTCCTAAACTTTCCGTAATCACTACCCAATGATTTGATCAGTTTAGCTTAACCACTGGTACTATATTATTACTAGTGTTACTGGTATAAGTTGATACCACGCTTCACCACCTACACTTATTGGAATGGCGACTACTTCGACAGTTCCTTACTAAGGCACCGCGTTTAAATACAATTTTTATAACGTACAAACATTCAGTAGAGCTACTTTCCGGATCCGCCCCGTATAATTGCGATTAGAATTTTAGTAATATATAACCAGGAATTTTACGTACAGCACAAGAATACATAACTAGTCATTCAATTTAATTCTAAATATATGTCGTCGACGTCACAAGTATTTACAGTTACATGTATCAAGTCATAAACGTAATAAAATATAGAAAATTATAAAAATACAATTGTCAAAAGGTTGTTCATTTATATTCTCCCGATTGTAGGTTCATTTTGAGAGTGGCAATATGAGAATGTACTGCGAAATGGCCGAAACGTCAAAAGAAAAAATTAAAAACGCAGTAGCGTTATTATAATTAATTAAGAACCACTATCCCATAGATACAAAATAGTTTCATAATCTTTATGTAACTTACATTTCGCTAACACTGTTAGCATCTTCAGAAGGTAACAAATGAATATATATATATATATATATATATATATATATATATATATATATATATATATCATATTCCAGATTATATAGTAATAAATAAAAAGCGATAGATTCATTATATTATTACAATACTATTTTACACGTGTATCAAATACTTTTTAAAAATATTTTATTCCTATTTAGCTTAAAATAAGTGACAACATATGATTTCATGAAGCAGCTGATTTTATGTTATAGGTAATGTGATAGAACAGTTGCTTTTAAGCACAGGTTATGTTACTTTATTTATAATAATTGTTGGTATAATAATTAGTTAATAAAAGGTAAATGAAATACTTTTCTGTTGACCTGGGCAGGAACTATGTTTAAACAGTTTTGATTTATGTTAGGCCTACTTGTTTTTGCAAAGTATCTCTCAATCGCTGACATTTTGCAAATATTTACCACAATATTGAATAGATTTTTTTTATAACAATTGGTTAATGCAAACTAACACGAGCCGAAACTCTCCCCCTGCCACTTGAATGTCATCTTAACTTATCTTTATGTATTTAGTTAAGTAGAAAAAGGTTTCGCTGATTTGACAAGATTCGTGAGGGTGTGACGTGGAATTTCCATCGAACCCTTTGAGTAGCATAACGTTGTTATCGAAGCCATCTATTCTTCCGGCGTCGTCGACTAAAAACATTCAGTTTTTACAGCTTCGTCAGCCTGACTCAGCCACTTAATAAGAAATAATTTATTCAAAATGTCTCTTCGAAGTGGGGACCACTTTCCTTCCGTAATCTTTTAATAATATTGTTTGTGCAATTTTTGGAATAGCTTCGATAACGGTTTTATTTGATTACTGGACAAATTATTACAAAGTTTTAGATTTACCAACAAAGTAAATATACACAACCCAGTCGCGTAGTTACAATTAAAAAACAATAACCCTTGCTAGAAATATTTACACAGCCTTGATGTACAATTAGCACCATCAGAAACAAACAAAAGGTTACTTAACAGGGATCTCAAATATAGCACAAAGTAAATATATATTATGCAGATGGTATTTAAATAGGTTATAAATAATTATAAGCCAGTAGATTTGTAACCTTCTGATTATACTGTTTCGGCGAAATGTGCATCAAGGTGTGTAAACATTGGTAGCAAGAGGGATTGTTGTTTATTAACGCATTTTATTAGTTTATTTATTTTTTTTAATTATTTAATTAATAGGATTTTTATACACGTATTTTTAATTTGGCGTCCTATTCAGATTTTTAACGTAAGTATGTAAAAAACGAAATAAAACATTCGAACTAACCTAATGCTTAAAAAACAAATTGCTTCCACCTCGTAACCTTTGTTACTGTTGCCATTAAGTTTAAAAGTTGTTTTTTATAATAATAAAAAAATCGACAGAATTATGATTTATAAGTTATTCACATTCCAATTCTTGTTTATTTAGGCTATCAAGTAAACATTTTACGTAAGGTAGAATGTTCTATAGGTTCGGAAGTAGCGTATACTTGTTAGCTAGTATGACCAGCTAGGGCTGGATGTAGGCGCATAAGATGCGTATTAGAGCGTGTGGATGGTGTCATGGGATCACGTGGGATGGAGTACTTGATATTAATTTACATTCGTATTGACCATTATACTCATCACACTCTAATGTAAAACCAAGGGTAAGGAAGTACAAATGGAATTACATAAGAATAACGGGGAGATATCAAGAATTGGGAAAAGGGAGAAATCATGGGGGTAGGAAAGTACATTCGCTCTCAAAAGATGAGCGGTCACTACCTCTACTCAGAGATATAGTATACGAGTATATTCAATTCCATTAAGTATATCTTAGCTGCAGGAATGTATTTTTTTTATTTTATACAAGATATAGTTTATTACACTATTTATAGGTTTAGTTAATTAAAATTATTTTTTCTTCTAAGCTTTATCACTTAAGAAGCTCTTGAAAAAAATCAAAATATATATTTTATACAAACAATAAAAATTGCATTTCAAGATTGTTTACATATTTATTAACAAGTCATATAAACAAAACATTTTAAAGTCAATTCCTATTCTGATCAACAAAGAATAATTTAATTTATTTTGGTTACTTTTTATTAAATAATTACAAATAATACAAATAAAGTAACTTAAGCTATCGGTTAAAACAGCTGTTCTTACACATAACCTATAAAATAAAATCAGCTGTTTAATGAAATCATTCTAAAACAAAAGGACGAAATAACTCAATTGCATACTTTGTGAAAATTATTTCTCCCTGATAAAACTTGAATACACTACAAACTCAAAAAAAATGTATACGAACTTGAGTGGATGAGTAGAAAATATTTTATTAATGATTGAAAATATGAACAAGATATATATATAAATATATACTGATACGTATTCCTTCACGGATGGAAAAATATGATGAATAGTTACTATCTGGAGTATATCCGTTCATTCTGCAGTCCATAAATTCGTAGTTCCGACGTTTCGCTAAAATCTCATCCAGCATAGACGAACTGGATGAGATTCTAGCGAAACGTCGAAACTGCGAATTTATGGAATGCAGATTGAACGGATGTACTCCAGATAGTAACTATTCTTCATATATATATAAAGAGAGTGTGAAGTAATAGAAGGAATTGAAAATGTAATTGTATTAAATATGACAAGTGAAAATACCTATTTTCAAGGAATAATGTTGCGAAGAAATTATTTTATCAACGATTGAAAATATGAACAAGATATAAATAAATAAATAAATAAATATATATATATATATATATATATATATATATATATATATTAAAACAACATAGGTTATTCAAATAAAAGAATATTTATTAATTTATATCCAAAGCTTTTCGTTGGCAAACAGTACCAACATCATCAGGAATGAAATTAATAACAATTCTTGTATTTGAATAACCTGTGTTGTTTTAAACTATTAGACAAGAAAACGTATTTTATATATATATATATATATATATATATATATATATATATATATATATATATATATATAATCATAAGGTTTTCTTGTTTAATAATCAAGAACAGCTAAGATTATTTAAATACAAGAATATTTATTAATTTATATTCAAAACAGTAAAAACATCATCAGGAATGAATAATACAATCTGATGTATTATTGTATTATTCATTCCTGATGATGATGGTACTGTTTATCAACGAAAAGCTTTGAATATAAATTAATAGAATTTCTTGTATTTGAATAACCTTAGTTGATTTAGGAGAGTGTGAAGTATCAGATGGAGTTGGGAATAAAAATGTATTAAACATGACAAGTAAAAATAATATTGTTTCGCATGAATGTTGTTAGGCGAAATATTGTGATTGGCTAGAGTAGCAGAGTTATGTTGACTACGAGACACCGCTTTCCTAGCCTCAGCTAACTCTCTCCACGGCAATTACAGGTTTACCACCCTCCTCTTGCTTTATACGTCATTAAACCTTATTGGAAGGTCATTTTAAGAAAACTTTTTTAATGGTAGTATTTTGCTTTATATTTAAACAACTGTAATATGTTTTGCCTAGGACACTATAGTGGCTGCATAATATAGCTTCCCCTTAAGTGTATCGCTAATATTAGCAGTTCTAAATAAATAAATAACTGCACACAACAATATACTTTCCTGTCATACGCGTTTCAATGACTTTTGTCATCATCATCAGTGACACGACTACAAATTTACAACTGTAACTTAGGTAATTCCCGTTGATAATTTTTATTTGTGTCACTGATGATGATGATGTAGATGTTTGAAACGAGTATGACAATGAAGTATATTGTTTTCAAATCACAAGATAGCTCAGTTATTACTTATAAATAGCAAGGCTATTTACTGAACAGAAAACACGAAACACTTTAGAATATTTTAATAACCCTAAAATCAAAGAAAATAATTTAATAAGGAATTTTAATAAGTAAAAAACTGAACCGTTGCATTGTGTTGCGCTAAAGGACGAGGGGAATCCTTTGTCTTCATAAAGAACAAGCGAAAGAAAGGAAAGGCTCGGGTCATTAATTACTGCTTCATTTTCCTTCCCTTTCAAAAACAGGCAAAGAAAATACATAAAAACAAAACAAAAATGTACCACTTCTTCTTCCCAGTTTTTATTAAAGTACTCTTTGAAATAAAACGACGTTTTTTATAATAAATTAATAATGCTTGTATTATTAGTAGATACTCCTTGTGAAGGAATTTCGCAGAGAAGAATTCAGATTAAAGAATTATTTTATCTATTATTTCTACGTGGTTTCATTTGTGTTAAAACAAATATCATTAAAAACTGTTTAAAGTCAATTCCTACTAAGGTCAACAAAGAGAAATTTTATTTTAGTTACTTTTTATTAAATAATGTAACATAACCTATGCGTTAAATCAGCTATTCTTACACATAACCTATAACATGAAATCAGCTGTTTTATAAAACCATATGTTACCACTTATTTTAAGCCAAATGTGACGAAAATAACCTTGCGGCTTTAGTGAAGTGTTTTTCTCCCATATAAAACTAAAATTAGTTAATTAATAACGAATTAATTTATGAAAAAAACTGTATTAACATCAACATCAATCTACTACAAGTTTTAAATAGTGTATTTGATCCTAAGTGGATGAATAAAAAGTATTTTGTTAACGATTGAAATTTTAAACAAGATATATAAATATATATATATATAGATTGAATGTGGACTAATAGAAGAGATTGAAAAGTAAATTAGATGAGGAATACTATAACTTACTGTAAGCAAACATCTCTCCCAAGTATACTAGATGCGTAAGTCCAAGGAAACCATTGAGTGGAAAAGGAACTTGTTGAGGAAGTTCATGATGTTTACTTTTATTTAATGTTTATAAAGCAGTAGATATACATGATATAATAATGTTATACACAATGGAAATAGTTCTTGCTGTAATCTCTGTTTCAACAACCTAGTAATCTGAGAAGTTATTATAAATACCAGCTGAAACGTCACTCTACTGTTTGCATGGCGTACAAAAGATTGGAGAGACGAGTAAGACACGTTTTTGTGTCCGGTCTGTTCTGATATTGTTCAACTTCCTGTGAAGGTATATTATAGGATAAGAAAAGACAACGTTTTAATAGTTATTGTAGCGGTAGTTGCTGCCCTCCTGAAAGGGTTAGGGAAGCGACCGTTGGCCAAAACCGGTCTGGACTTAGACAATAAGGGCCTATCTCCCTTCCCGATCCCGCTTCCTCGATTCGAAATTACTAAAGCTGATCAAACACTCGTCACATGTTTATTGATCGGGAAGATCTATGAAGCACACCTGGTTCAATCATTCCCGCGTTATATGGTTCTGTTTTACTACAGGCTAAATTTAAAATATAAAATAATTCTAGTATAAATGAATGTGCAGTCGATATTTATAATTATTCAGCAACGCTACGGATACTAGTGTGTTGCCCTTATCATGCCCTTTCAATCTAATAGTGCTATCACTTCTAATACATATATCAACATAAAACTAATCTAGTTAAAATAGCATTGCATTTGGCTGCGTAGTACGTCATATCATTATAATACGTTACTTGTTAGACATAGAAATAATGTAGTTGAAATAGTGTTTCATTTGGCTACATAATATGCATCACACTCTTTTAACGTCATCACCTATTTGACTAAGAAACACTGTAATTGAAATAGCGTTTCATTTGGTTGCGTAGTACATCACACACTAATACGCCATCACCTTTGACATACAACTACTGTAGTTGAAATAGCGTTTCATTTGGTAGTGTAGTACGACATTACACTCTAATACGCCATCACCTTTTGACATACAACTACTACAGTTGAAATAGCGTTTCATTTTGTAGTGTAGTACGACATTGCACTCTAATACGCCATCACCTTTTGACATACAACTACTACAGTTGAAATAGCGTTTCATTTGGTAGTGTAGTACGACATCACACTCTAATACGCCATCACCTTTTGACATACAACTACTACAGTTGAAATAGCGTTTCATTTGGTAGTGTAGTACGACATTACACTCTAATACGCCATCACCTTTTGACATACAACTACTACAGTTGAAATAGCGTTTCATTTTGTAGTGTAGTACGACATTGCACTCTAATACGCCATCACCTTTTGACATACAACTACTACAGTTGAAATAGCGTTTCATTTGGTAGTGTAGTACGACATCACACTCTAATACGCCATCACCTTTTGACATACAACTACTACAGTTGAAATAGCGTTTCATTTGGTAGTGTAGTACGACATCACACACTAATACGCCATCACCTTTTGACATACAACTACTACAGTTGAAATAGCGTTTCATTTGGTAGTGTAGTACGACATTACACTCTAATACGCCATCACCTTTTGACATACAACTACTACAGTTGAAATAGCGTTTCATTTGGTAGTGTAGTACGACATCACACTCTAATACGCCATCACCTTTTGACATACAACTACTACAGTTGAAATAGCGTTTTATTTGGTAGTGTAGTACGACATTACACTCTAATACGCCATCACCTTTTGACATACAACTACTACAGTTGAAATAGCGTTTCATTTGGTAGTGTAGTACGACATCACACTCTAATACGCCATCACCTTTTGACATACAACTACTGTAGTTGAAATAGCGTTTCATCTGGTAGTGTAGTACGACATCACACTCTAATACGCCATCACCTTTTGACATACAACTACTACAGTTGAAATAGCGTTTCATCTGGTAGTGTAGTACGACATTACACTCTAATACGCCATCACCTTTTGACATAAAACTAGTACAGTTGAAATAGCGTTTCATTTGGTAGTGTGTACATCACACTCTAATACGCCATCACCTTTTGACATACAACTACTACAGTTGAAATAGCGTTTCATTTGGTAGTGTAGTACGACATTACACTCTAATACGCCATCACCTTTTGACATACAACTACTACAGTTGAAATAGCGTTTCATCTGGTAGTGTAGTACGACATTACACTCTAATACGCCATCACCTTTTGACATAAAACTAGTACAGTTGAAATAGCGTTTCATTTGGTAGTGTGTACATCACACTCTAATACGCCATCACCTTTTGACATACAACTACTACAGTTGAAATAGCGTTTCATCTGGTAGTGTAGTACGACATTACACTCTAATACGCCATCACCTTTTGACATACAACTACTGTAGTTGAAATAGCGTTTCATTTTGTAGTGTAGTACGACATTGCACTCTAATACGCCATCACCTTTTGACATACAACTACTGTAGTTGAAATAGCGTTTCATTTGGTAGTGTGTACATCACACTCTAATACGCCATCACCTTTTGACATACAACTACTGTAGTTGAAATAGCGTTTCATTTGGTAGTGTAGTACGACATTGCACTCTAATACGCTATCACCTTTTGACATACAACTACTGTAGTTGAAATAGCGTTTCATTTGGTAGTGTAGTACGACATCACACTCTAATACGCCATCACCTTTTGACATACAACTACTACAGTTGAAATAGCGTTTCATTTGTTTGACATGGAACTGGTGTAGCATTGGCACCAAGACCTTCTATAGAACAGCCAAGTGTGTAATGCGAGGAGGTAAAACATCAAACCTCCTACATTCCACCAACCCACCTTCAGCTCTGCGAACCTTTATTTGAGCATTAATATTGCTGTTCATCAGACTTCAAACTTCATTTCTTAGTATCAGATATGTTTGCATTACCGATGAAGACAAAGAATTTATTCAAATAAAAATAGGAGAGTTGTAAAGGAAACATTTTTTCTACAAGTGTTTGGAAGAGCACTTAAATAAAGATTCTTTATTTTACATGAATAATCTCATGTTAAAATGAGTTAGGCTAAGAGATCTAATGACTTGAATCCTAGATTTATGTTTCAAATTATGTTTTCAAAATAGAATTTGAAAATATTGACTTTATTGTTTTTGTTGGAGTCTTACTCTCTATATGTAAGTATTACTTAGTCTCTATATGTAAGTATTATTTACTCTCTATATGTAAGTATTACTTAGTCTCTATATGTAAGTATTACTTAGTCTCTATATGTAAGTATTACTTAGTCTCTATATGTAAGTATTACTTAGTCTCTATATGTAAGTATTACTTAGTCTCTATATGTAAGTATTACTTAGTCTCTATATGTAAGTATTACTTAGTCTCTATATGTAAGTATTACTTAGTCTCTATATGTAAGTATTACTTAGTCTCTATATGTAAGTATTACTTAGTCTCTATATGTAAGTATTACTTAGTCTCTATATGTAAGTATTACTTAGTCTCTATATGTAAGTATTACTTAGTCTCTATATGTAAGTATTACTTAGTCTCTATATGTAAGTATTACTTAGTCTCTATATGTAAGTATTACTTAGTTTCTATATGTAAGTATTACTTAGTCTCCATATGTAAGTATTATTTACTCTCTATATGTAAGTATTACTTAGTCTCTATATGTAAGTATTACTTAGTCTCTATATGTAAGTATTATTTACTCTCTATATGTAAGTATTACTTAGTCTCTATATGTAAGTATTACTTAGTCTCTATATGTAAGTATTACTTAGTCTCTATATGTAAGTATTACTTAGTCCCTATATGTAAGTATTACTTAGTCTCTATATGTAAGTATTACTTAGTCTCTATATGTAAGTATTACTTAGTTTCTATATGTAAGTATTACTTAGTCTCTATATGTAAGTATTACTTAGTCCCTATATGTAAGTATTACTTAGTCTCTATATGTATTACTTAGTCTCTATATGTAAGTATTACTTAGTCTCTATATGTAAGTATTACTTAGCCTCTATATGTAAGTATTACTTAGTTTCTATATGTAAGTATTACTTAGCCTCTATATGTAAGTATTACTTAGTCTCTATATGTAAATATTACTTAGTCTCTATATGTATTACTTAGTCTCTATATGTAAGTATTACTTAGTCTCTATATGTAAGTATTACTTAGTCTCTGTATGTAAGTATTACTTAGTCTCTATATGTAAGTATTACTTAGTCTCTGTATGTAAGTATTACTTAGTCTCTATATGTAAGTATTACTTAGTCTCTATATGTAAGTATTACTTAGTCTCTATATGTAAGTATTACTTAGTCTCTATATGTAAGTATTACTTATTCTCTATATGTAAGTATTACTTAGTCTCTATATGTAAGTATTACTTAGTCTCTATATGTAAGTATTACTTAGCCTCTATATGTAAGTATTACTTATTCTCTATATGTAAGTATTACTTAGTCTCTATATGTAAGTATTATTTACTCTCTATATGTAAGTATTACTTAGTCTCTATATGTAAGTATTATTAACTCTCTATATGTAAGTATTACTTAGTCTCTATATGTAAGTATTATTTAGCCTCTATATGTAAGTATTACTTAGTCTCTATATGTAAGTATTACTTAGTCTCTATATGTAAGTATTACTTAGTCTCTATATGTAAGTATTACTTATTCTCTATATGTAAGTATTACTTAGTCTCTATATGTAAGTATTATTTACTCTCTATATGTAAGTATTACTTATTCTCTATATGTAAGTATTACTTAGTCTCTATATGTAAGTATTACTTAGTCTCTATATGTAAGTATTATTTACTCTCTATATGTAAGTATTACTTAGTCTCTATATGTAAGTATTACTTAGCCTCTATATGTAAGTATTACTTAGTCTCTATATGTAAGTATTACTTAGTCTCTATATGTAAGTATTACTTAGTCTCTATATGTAAGTATTACTTAGTCTCTATATGTAAGTATTACTTAGTCTCTATATGTAAGTATTATTTACTCTCTATATGTAAGTATTACTTAGTCTCTATATGTAAGTATTACTTAGTCTCTATATGTAAGTATTATTTACTCTCTATATGTAAGTATTACTTAGTCTCTATATGTAAGTATTACTTAGTCTCTATATGTAAGTATTACTTAGTCTCTATATGTAAGTATTACTTAGCCTCTATATGTAAGTATTACTTAGTCTCTATATGTAAGTATTACTTAGTCTCTATATGTAAGTATTACTTAGTCTCTATATGTAAGTATTATTTACTCTCTATATGTAAGTATTACTTAGTCTCTATATGTAAGTATTATTTACTCTCTATATGTAAGTATTACTTATTCTCTATATGTAAGTATTACTTAGTCTCTATATGTAAGTATTACTTAGTCTCTATATGTAAGTATTATTTACTCTCTATATGTAAGTATTACTTAGTCTCTATATGTAAGTATTACTTAGCCTCTATATGTAAGTATTACTTAGTCTCTATATGTAAGTATTACTTAGTCTCTATATGTAAGTATTACTTAGTCTCTATATGTAAGTATTACTTAGTCTCTATATGTAAGTATTACTTAGCCTCTATATGTAAGTATTACTTAGTCTCTATATGTAAGTATTACTTAGTCTCTATATGTAAGTATTACTTAGTCTCTATATGTAAGTATTACTTAGTCTCTATATGTAAGTATTACTTAGTCTCTATATGTAAGTATTACTTAGTCTCTATATGTAAGTATTACTTAGCCTCTATATGTAAGTATTACTTAGTCTCTATATGTAAGTATTACTTAGTCTCTATATGTAAGTATTATTTACTCTCTATATGTAAGTATTACTTAGTCTCTATATGTAAGTATTACTTAGCCTCTATATGTAAGTATTACTTAGTCTCTATATGTAAGTATTACTTAGCCTCTATATGTAAGTATTACTTAGTCTCTATATGTAAGTATTACTTAGTCTCTATATGTAAGTATTACTTAGTCTCTATATGTAAGTATTACTTAGTCTCTATATGTAAGTATTACTTAGCCTCTATATGTAAGTATTACTTAGTCTCTATATGTAAGTATTACTTAGTCTCTATATGTAAGTATTACTTAGTCTCTATATGTAAGTATTACTTATTCTCTATATGTAAGTATTACTTAGTCTCTATATGTAAGTATTATTTACTCTCTATATGTAAGTATTACTTATTCTCTATATGTAAGTATTACTTAGTCTCTATATGTAAGTATTACTTAGTCTCTATATGTAAGTATTACTTAGCCTCTATATGTAAGTATTACTTATTCTCTATATGTAAGTATTACTTAGTCTCTATATGTAAGTATTATTTACTCTCTATATGTAAGTATTACTTAGTCTCTATATGTAAGTATTATTTACTCTCTATATGTAAGTATTACTTAGTCTCTATATGTAAGTATTATTTAGCCTCTATATGTAAGTATTACTTAGTCTCTATATGTAAGTATTACTTAGTCTCTATATGTAAGTATTACTTAGTCTCTATATGTAAGTATTACTTAGTCTCTATATGTAAGTATTACTTATTCTCTATATGTAAGTATTACTTAGTCTCTATATGTAAGTATTACTTATTCTCTATATGTAAGTATTACTTAGTCTCTATATGTAAGTATTACTTATTCTCTATATGTAAGTATTACTTAGTCTCTATATGTAAGTATTACTTAGTCTCTATATGTAAGTATTACTTAGTCTTTAAGACAAAATCTATGCAACTTAATATTAAATTTTACATTTAATGTTAGGGATTGTAAGCTAATTTGTTTCCAATTCGTTTACATAACATATTAAATATAGAAACTTGAAATCACTTGTCTATATTACGGTATACACCAAAAGACACGGAATCAGCTGTAGTTCCCTTCTCAATCAGTTATAACAAGTTTTGCCTATTGGCGCCTACATCTGAGGAAAGGATGGAAAAGATGATTTTCCATGATGGCCCATAAACCACCTTCGTCTAGCTATAGGAATTATAACGAGCAAGAAACAACCCCTCTTGACCAAAATGACGCGAAACCTTCAAGAACGGCACGAGTGTTGCTCAAATTGAAAGGACGTCATATAGAACATGTTTGATTTAGCTTCTTTTTACTTGTATGTGTTTATACAATACCAAGAGCAAGATTGCACAACGCATTACATTGATGATGTTAGAAACAACCCCTTACCACAAAAATAATACAAATATATTATTATTACAAGTTACCTATGATTAGTCTTTTACAGTTTAATCCTAAGTAACTTGTGTAAAATTATGTAAATAAAATAAAATTATATAAAATAAATGTTTAAAATATTTCAGTACTGTTTATTTTGGCGTATACTGCGTATAAATTTTAAAAAACTAAAATATTCCTAAAATTATTGTTTTTGAGATAAAAGTAAATATTACTTACATTTTTTTTCAAAATTTAGCAAAGCACAAAAATAAACAATTAGTAATGAATGCCATTATTGTATATTTTGTTTTGAATATATCAGTAACATGAACATTTGATGTTTCCAGAACGTTTTTGTATTTTAGAGAGGAGTGATATATCGTTAGGTATTTAATTGATATCAAATATGCCCACAAAATATTATCTTTCGTATTAACTCTTATTTTTTAATCCATTTTGAATAATATTTTACTGTAGTTAATTTATATTACCTATATTCAGATATTATAAACTATCGAGCCCTGGCCCACGTGAGATTCCGAGCCCGCATAAAGTTTCAAGGTAACCAGACGTAACGTTGCCCTTCTAGCGGTATAAAATGAAAAGCTCTATTTTGCATCCCCTCTCCCTTAAGGGTTTGCCGAAGTTAAAACAAAAACTTTAATAAGGGAAAGAGGTAAGGGGGACCAGACTGGACTAACTACTACGTCAGTTATAAAACTAGCGCGTGTTTGCTAAAGTTGAGTGATTTCACCAGGCGCGAACAAGGGTTAATAATTTTGGTAATTTTCTAGTAGCGGCAAAAATTATTTAAACAATGTGCATTTTTGAAGTGAGACTTTATAACTTATTAATACATTAGCTGTTGCGTTCTTAAAAGTGTTAGTGATGGTATTGTGTATGTTACTTTGTTTGGACTTTTGTTTTCAGTTTTTACATTTTAGTATTGAAATTTTAAAGTCTACAATTTTACAGTTTAATATTTTTTGTTTCCAATTTTACAAAATTTTCAGTCAGTCTGCTTTATTGTAAATTGTACTCCTTTTTCAAATCCTAATGTTAGTTTACTCTCTCTCTCTCTCTCTCTCTCTCTTCAGTCTTCTTTATTGTAAACTATACTCCTTTTTCAATTCCTAATGTTAGTTTACTCTCTCTCTCTCTCTCTCTCTCTCTCTTCAGTCTTCTTTATTGTAAACTATACTCCTTTTTCAAATCCTAATGTTAGTTTACTCTCTCTCTCTCTCTCTCTCTCTCTCTCTCTCTCTCTCTTCAGTCTTCTTTATTGTAAACTATACTCCTTTTTCAAATCCTAGTGTTAGTTTACTCTCTCTCTCTCTCTCTCTTCAGTCTGCTTTATTGTAAACTATACTCCTTTTTCAAATCCTAATGTTAGTTTACTCTCTCTCTCTCTTTCTTCAGTCTTCTTTATTGTAAACTATACTCCTTTTTCAAATCCTAATGTTAGTTTACTCTCTCTCTCTCTCTTCAGTCTTCTTTATTGTAAACTATACTCCTTTTTCAAATCCTAATGTTAGTTTACTCTCTCTCTCTCTCTCTCTTCAGTCTTCTTTATTGTAAACTATACTCCTTTTTCAAATCCTAATGTTAGTTTACTCTCTCTCTCTCTTCAGTCTTCTTTATTGTAAACTATACTCCTTTTTCAAATCCTAGTGTTAGTTTACTCTCTCTCTCTCTCTCTCTCTCTTCAGTCTGCTTTATTGTAAACTATACCCCTTTTTCAAATCCTAATGTTAGTTTACTCTCTCTCTCTCTCTCTCTCTCTCTCTTCAGTCTTCTTTATTGTAAACTATACTCCTTTTTCAAATCCTAGTGTTAGTTTACTCTCTCTCTCTCTCTCTCTCTCTCTCTCTCTCTTCAGTCTGCTTTATTGTAAACTATACTCCTTTTTCAAATCCTAATGTTAATTTACTCTCTCTCTCACTCTCTCTCTCACTCTCTCTCTCTCTCTCTCTCTAAATATATATATATATATATATATATATATATATATATATATATATATATATGTATGTATATAAATATATAATATATTTTGTTCAGATTTTAAATCGTTAAAAAATACTTTTTAATCATCGACTCAAATTCATATACAATTTTTAAAAATTTGTAGTGAATGATACCTTAAGTTATTAAAGTTTTTTTTTTAAATAATAATTCATCAATTCATTTTAATAATTAATTCCGCTTTCTACTTTGCCAATTAATATTGTGATTCTGTCATTTGTAGGGTCTATATACATATTTATATTAATTATAATTATTTAATAAAAAATAACTAAAATGAAATTTCTATTTGTTGACTTAAACAGGGATTGACTTTTTTATACGATTTTTCATAATATTGACTTTAAAATTAAAAAGCAATATATCCTCAGTTTATATTTGGTGTCTGATACACACCCAAATTTATAAATGATGATCCATTTTTAAATATTTTTATTAATAAATTTCAATTTGTTTATTTGTACAAAATAAGCCAGTTTTGTTTGTCTTGAATCATGCACACACAATAAAATATTATTTATTGTCACCAGAAGTCTTGCTAGCATCACTCTAGGGATCCAAACTCTCTTAGAATACAAAAATGATAGTTTACCTATACAAAAACAATAAATGTATAAAAATGAACAAAAAAGAAATGTTCCTTGGGATTAAAATATTACTTAAAACTTTATTGAATAGTTTTTCAGAACAAGACTTATAAGAAATTACCAATTTGATTATAATATTTATAAAGTTCGTACAATAATAAGAAATGTATTTCTAAAATTCTTTACTTAAATTATAATTTGTACTTTACACTTAGATAAAAGATATATAAACTTAAATTATTAACAAGGAGACAAAAATAAATTGTTTTTTTAATGATTTTGTTACAGATTGATAAAACTAAGAGAAATATTTGAAGTAATCTCAGCATTTATTTGTTTCATGTACACAGAGCTCTTTTTCTGTGTATACTACCTTATATGTTCCTCATGTTCTAAACTGACACATTTAAGGTAATTTTAAATTTCCAAAAATATTGGGAAATCTTTAGTAATTACTTTTTTGTAAAAATGCGCCGTAAGCAGTGAGGTTAGAGTATTTATTAAATTCAACAAATATTTGTATAGCTCGTGTATAAACTGATATAAGTAAAATTTATGCATGCCTGTACTTTTAAACCTAAAATATATTTAATTTTATTTTTTAAATGACTCATTTCATCTGCTGTATTATTAGTTAATACCTCCTTTAGATAGATTGTCACTTTAATATTGAATATTTGTAAAATATTATATTTGTATAGATGGTTGTAATTGTATTAAATGTTTGTAATTAAAACAAGAAGGTAATTTGTATTAGTTTCTCTATTGGAGTAATAATTCACTTAGGGCACATGAGTTACGTCACTTACATGAGATCTTATGAGTTACGTCAATTACATGTGATCTTATGAGTTACGTCACTTATATGAGATCTTATGAGTTACGTCACTTACATGAGATCTTATGAGCTACGTCAATTACATGTGATCTTATGAGTTACGTCACTTATATGAGATCTTATGAGTTACGTCACTTATATGAGATCTTATGAGCTACGTCAATTACATGTGATCTTATGAGTTACGTCACTTATATGAGATCTTATGAGTCACGTCACTTACATGAGATCTTATGAGCTACGTCAATTACATGTGATCTTATGAGTTACGTCACTTATATGAGATCTTATGAGTTACGTCACTTATATGAGATCTTATGAGTTACGTCACTTACATGAGATCTTATGAGTTACGTTACTTACATGAGATCTTATGAGTTACGTTACTTACATGAGATCTTATGAGTTACGTCACTTATATGAGATCTTATGAGTTACGTCACTTACATGAGATCTTATGAGCTACGTCAATTACATGTGATCTTATGAGTTACGTCACTTATATGAGATCTTATGAGTTACGTCACTTATATGAGATCTTATGAGCTACGTCAATTACATGTGATCTTATGAGTTACGTCACTTATATGAGATCTTATGAGTCACGTCACTTACATGAGATCTTATGAGCTACGTCAATTACATGTGATCTTATGAGTTACGTCACTTATATGAGATCTTATGAGTCACGTCACTTACATGAGATCTTATGAGCTACGTCAATTACATGTGATCTTATGAGTTACGTCACTTATATGAGATCTTATGAGTTACGTTACTTACATGAGATCTTATGAGTTACGTTACTTACATGAGATCTTATGAGTTACGTTACTTACATGAGATCTTATGAGTTACGTTACTTACATGAGATCTTATGAGTTACGTCACTTACATGAGATCTTATGAGTTACGTCACTTACATGAGATCTTATGAGTTACGTCACTTACATGAGGTCTTATGAGTTACGTCACTTACATGAGATCTTATGAGTTACGTCACTTACATGCAGAATGGGTATATTGCACAAGTGCTCTCTCTCTATTTTAGATATTAGTTGTAGCAATGATTAATCATGACCGAATAAGAACAATGTAGAAGTTTGTGTTACAATAATATGAGTAATAGTTGAGCTCACTTGTGAGAAGGTTGTAAGGAAATAGTTGAACACGAATTCAAAAAACAATATACTTTATTGACATAATATATTGCAGCTGTAAATTTGTAGTAATGGCACTGATGATGATGACATAAGTCAATGAAATGCGTATGACAGTAAAGTATATTGTTTACCTAACGGGTAAACAAAATTCTGAAGTTTCTGAAGTTTCAATATAAGTGCGTATTCGTATTCCCGAACTGTAGCCTCCACTTGTTAACTTTAACCTTATACATTTTGCTTATTAATTTAAATGAAACAAAATATTTTCCCACAAATTATTTTATGTATTTTAAATTAAAAACTGCCTAAAGTAATTGTAGTCGTGATCAACACTTTAACAATTTACCTAACCCTGAATGAATATGTAACAGGAAATATCATCTAATGTTTTAATTGACCTTGAAACAATTTTTTGGACAAACATAATCACATTTTGTAAGTTAACATAAAAGCTAGCAATCCTAATATTAACTCATTTAAAATAAATAATTGTTTATATATGTTATTTTTGTTTACAATATTTTTTTTAAATAAAAAAACCACGTAGTAATTGTAACTGCCCTGCCATCTATTAAGTCGGATCGGAACTTCTGTCCGGATTATTGATTGAGTTTTTACATCCGCCGGAAATTATAGCCGCGCATGACTATTGAATTGGTCCAATACAAAAAAGTCAATTTAACCCTTCGCCTTCTATTGCATCTACATAGTCAAACATGAGAGGGTGGGCAAACAAAATGACCGTTTCAAAATGTCGATAACACAGTGATGGGTTTGTAGGTCATTCGTGGATTGAGTAAACAAACGTTTTACATAAAGATTACTTATATCTCACACATTACCCTTAATAGTTATGTACGGAACATAGTTTTATTATTATTTACAAAAACATTTTTGTATACTGTATAATAATTTTAAATACAACGTGACAAAACTTTCCTTTGTTCGATTTTAAAATATAGGAATAAGTAACGTTATAAGAAGCTCCAAAACAATTTATACGACTCTCAATACATTTTTAGTTACAAATAGATGTCAACAATTAATAATGCTTTAGTTACATTGTTTAATGTGAGTTTTTAAAGTATTTGGTAAAATATATAAGGAATAATAGTGGATTAAATAAAAAAAAGATTAGAAATTATTATAGAAAACTAGTGAAATAGTAAAAATACTTTTAATGATTTTTTAGATAGAAGACCTAAGATGATGTTTTTGGGTAGGATAGTAGGAACATTTTTATTTTAAAAGTCTTTTTATTCTTCCAGTGTCATGGTGAAGTTATGAAATAAAAAAAATATTATTGTTTGTATAGAAACTCACCCTTAAACCCTCAGCGGGGCCTGAATCTGTTCGCAGAGTTAATTTCGTAAAATAATATAAAGTTATTTAGAACTAAATAACTAGGAGTTACACCAGGAACAATTCCAACGAAACCGCGATACACTTGCTAGCATTAGTGTTATGTATTGACATAATCTAACATACGCATTGTCGCAAGTATTATTATATTAACATGGTAGATTCATAAGAGATACAACTATTTTATTAAGTGGGAAATGTGAGTTTGGAGCATGTGAATATGCAAGAAGTGAGTTTGCAAAATGTGTATTCGCAACATTTTAGCTTTGAAACATGTGTTTGCAACATTTGAGTTAGCAACATGTTTGTTTGCAATAAGTGACTTTGCAACATGTGCGTTTGCAACTTTTAAGTTAGCAACATGTTTGTTTGCAACAAGTGATTTTGCAACGTGTGAGTTTGCAACATTTGAGTTAGCAACATTTGTGTTTGCAACAAGTGACTTTGCAACATGTGTGTTTGCAACATTTGAGTTAGCAACATGTTTGTTTGCAATAAGTGACTTTGCAACATGTGCGTTTGCAACTTTTAAGTTAGCAACATGTTTGTTTGCAACAAGTGATTTTGCAACGTGTGAGTTTGCAACATTTGAGTTAGCAACATTTGTGTTTGCAACAAGTGACTTTGCAACATGTGTGTTTGCAACATTTGAGTTAGCAACATGTATGTTTGCAACAAGTGACGTTGCAACATGTGTGTTTGCGACATTCTATTTCAAAACATGTGAGTTTGCAACATTTTAGTTTAAAACATGTAAGTTTGCAATAGACGAGATTGCAATATTTTAGTTTGAAATTTGTGTGTTTGCAGCATGTGAGTTTGCAACGTGTGTGTTTGGAACAAGGGAGTTTGAACACGTGTGTTTGCAACAAGTGAATTTGAACGTGAGTTTGTAACAAGTGAGTTTGCAATATTTTAGTTTGAAACATGCGATGAGTTTGCAACAGGCGAGTTTGCAACATTTTAGTTGAATTAAGTTAGTTTGCAAAATGAGAGTTTTCAATGTGTGTTAGCAACAGGTGAGCTTGAAACATGTGAGTTTGCAACACTTTAGTTTGTACAATTAGGCTTTGAACATGTGAGTTTGCAAAGTGTATGTTTACAACATTTTAGTGTCAAGATGTGAGATTGCAACATGTAAAATAGCAAAACGTAAGACATAAACGTAAGTAATAAGATACAAAATGTTTAGATATGTTCTATACACATACAACCATTTATTGCCTACTGATAATATATGGAGAATGTGTTACAGGTTTGGAAGGAAATTATCCAATCAGCGAAAGCCTAAAGTATAACAATAAACAAATGGTTTTAAAATCATTTTTTCATAATAAACTCAATCAGTGTAAGAGCAAAATCTCTTACGTAAAGTCGGCAGAACTGTTTAATTTAATGTAACTGGTAATTACCACAATCTATAGTAAACACTTTTAGTAAAGCATAATATTAAGCGATCTGATATAAAACTATTAAGGATCTTACGGAAGGAGAGAGCGGGGCGGAGGCCCAGCGTGAGATTTAACATTTCTTGCGGCGATATTTATCATTGTAGTTACAGGCGGTACAAAGATAAACGCAGGATATATAGTCTGTAATTATTATTAATAATTTAATTCCAACTGAGACAGCTGCAGAAAAATAAAGAAACTTCGCTCCATCCAAGCTCTCTTTGTCTTCCTTCTTGCAGGCGCCTATACATCACTTCTTCGTCCTCTCTCTGTCAATCCCGACGATTTTATTACGTTTAAAGTTAAATATCTCTTCTCATCTCTGCCTTTTCTCTTTGGACAATAATAACTAAATTAACGTACAAACCTTTACTCAAGTTACTTTAGTTAAACCATTTTAATTATTTACTTTAATTAGACAAAGAGTCTTTGTATGTTATCCCTCTGAGGATGGTTACTTGGTAACTGAAATGTACATAAGGGTAAAATAAAGAAGGCTTGTGGTTAAGAGGTTTTTATGTATTTATTAATTAATTAAACCAGCTTCAATAATTTATTATCTTTATAACTTAGTTAGTTATTACTCTAAGGTTATTACTATTAGGTTATTACTATTAGGTTATTACTATTAGGTTATTACTATTAGGTTATTGCTATTAGGTATATAGTTAGTTAGCTATTAGGATAGTGAAGGGTTGCAAATATAAATAGATGAGGTAATTGTACAATATGCTTCCTATAAAGGACATGGGACAGGGTCATGTCATCGTCTCATCCTTGATGTTTATATTTTTAATTTACACTATTCTTCTTAATAAATAAGAACTAGGTTTTTTTACTTGTTCCTCATTTTTTATAATTCCTTCTATTAGCTCACACTCTCCTTATATTTATCTTGTACAAACTAATAAAAATACATTCTAATACATTTTTTAAATCTATAATAGAAGAAAATTGATGTAGATAGTTTTTATTTAATATTAATTAATTAATTAAATTATAATATTTGTGGGGTCCAGGCGGATTGGAACTGAGAATGTTCAAGTTCGAAGTCTAGCGCGCCTTGGCTCTTCGCCAACTTTTTAATACCTAGAAATATATTTCTCAAAATTGTATATGATTTTTTAGAAATATATTTCTCAAAGTTGTGCATGATCTTTTTCTCCTATTGGTTTGTCGTCGAAACTTCCATTGTACAGTCTTAAACTGTTGTCATGATTACCACACAATATTAGGTGTTAAATAATAAACTAGTTATCATTTTTGTTATGTTTATTATCTGTGTGTGCAGCGTTAGATATCATTTGTTTTATGTTTATTATCTGTGTGTGCAGCATTAGTTATCATTTGTTTTATAATTATTAACTGTGTGTGCAGCATTAGATATCATTTGTTTTAAATTTATCATCTGTGTGTGCAGCATTAGATATCATTTGTTTTATGTTTATTATCTGTGTGTGCAGCGTTAGATATCATTTGTTTTATAATTATTAACTGTGTATGCAGCATTAGATATCATTTGTTTTATATTTATCATCTGTGGGTGCAGCATTAGTTATCATTTGTTTTATATTTATTATCTGTGTGTGCAGCGTTAGATATCATTTGTTTTATGTTTATTATCTGTGTGTGCAGCATTAGTCATCATTTGTTTTATAATTATTAACTGTGTGTGCAACATTAGATATCATTTGTCTTATATTTGTCATCTGTGTGTGCAGCATTAGTTATCATTTGTTTTATATTTATTATCTGTATGTGCAGCATTAGTTATCATTTGTTTTATAATTATTATCTGTGTGTGCAGTATTAGTCATCATTTGTTTTATAATTATTATCTGTGTGTGCAGTATTAGTTATCATTTGTTTTATATTTATTATTTGTGTGTGCAGCATTAGTCATCATTTGTTTTATATTTATTATCTGTGTGTGCAATATTAGTTATCAATTGTTTTATATTTATTAGTCTATCTGTGTGTGCAGCGTTAGATATCATTTGTTTTATGTTTATTATCTGTGTGTGCAGCATTAGTTATCATTTGATTTATAATTATTATCTGTGTGTGCAATATTAGTTATCAATTGTTTTATATTTATTTATCTATCTGTGTGTGCAGCGTTAGATATCATTTGTTTTATGTTTATTATCTGTGTGTGCAGCATTAGTCATCATTTGTTTTATAATTATTATCTGTGTGTGCAGTATTAGTTATCATTTGATTTATAATTATTATCTGTGTGTGCAATATTAGTTATCAATTGTTTTATATTTATTAGTCTATCTGTGTGTGCAGCGTTAGATATCATTTGTTTTATGTTTATTATCTGTGTGTGCAGCATTAGTCATCATTTGTTTTATAATTATTATCTGTGTGTGCAGTATTAGTTATCATTTGATTTATAATTATTATCTGTGTGTGCAATATTAGTTATCAATTGTTTTATATTTATTAGTCTATCTGTGTGTGCAGCGTTAGATATCATTTGTTTTATGTTTATTATCTGTGTGTGCAGCATTAGTCATCATTTGTTTTATAATTATTATCTGTGTGTGCAGTATTAGTTATCATATGTTTTATGTTTATTATCTGTGTGCAGCATTAGTTATCATTTGTTTTATGTTTATTATCTGTGTGCAGCATTAGTTATCATTTGTTTTATATTTATTATCTGTGTGTGCAGCATTAGTTATCATTTGTTTTATAATTATTATCTGTGTGTGCAGTATTAGTTATCATTTGTTTTATATTTATTATCTGTGTGTGCAGCATTAGTTATCACTTGTTTTATAATTATTATCTGTGAGTGCAGTATTAGTTATCATTTGTTTTATAATTATTATCTGTGTGTGCAGTATTAGTTATCATTTGTTTTATAATTATTATGTGTGTGCAGTATTAGTTATCATTTGTTTTATATTTATTATTTGTGTGTGCAGCATTAGTCATCATTTGTTTTATGTTTATTATCTGTGTGTGCAGTATTAGTTATCATTTGATTTATAATTATTATCTGTGTGTGCAGTATTAGTTATCATTTGTTTTATATTTATTATCTGTGTGTGCAGCATTAGTCATCATTTGTTTTATAATTATTATCTGTTTGTGCAGTATTAGTTATCATTTGTTTTATAATTATTATCTGTGTGTGCAGTATTAGTTATCATTTGTTTTATAAATATTATCTGTGTGTGCAGTATTAGTTATCATTTGATTTGTAATTATTATCTGTGTGTGCAGTATTAGTTATCATTTGTTTTTTATTTTTTACCTGTGTGTGCAGCATTAGTTATCATTTGTTTTATATTTATTACCTGTGTGTGCAGCATTAGTTATCATTTTTTTAATAATTATTATCTGTGTGTGCAGTATTAGTTATCATTTGATTTATAATTATTATCTGTGTGTGCAGTATTAGTTATCATTTGTTTTATATTTATTATCTGTGTGTGCAGTATTAGTTACCATTTGTTTTATGTTTATTATCTGTGTGCAGCATTAGTTATCATTTGTTTTATGTTTATTATCTGTGTGCAGCATTAGTTATCATTTGTTTTATATTTATTATCTGTGTGTGCAGCATTAGTTATCATTTGTTTTATAATTATTATCTGTGTGTGCAGTATTAGTTATCATTTGATTTATAATTATTATCTGTGTGTGCAGCATTAGTTATCATTTGTTTTATATTTATTATCTGTGTGTGCAGTATTAGTTATTATTTGTTTTATATTTATTACCTGTGTATGTAGTATTAGTTATCATTTGTTTTTTATTTTTTACCTGTGTGTGCAGCATTAGTTATCATTTGTTTTATATTTATTATCTATGTGTGCAGTATTAGTTATCATTTGTTTTATAATTAATATCTGTGTGTGTAGTATTAGTTATCATTTGTTTTTTATTTTTTACCTCTGTGTGCAGCATTAGTTATCATTTGTTTTATATTTATTTCCTGTGTGTCCAGCATTACTTATAATTTGTTTTACATTTATTACCTGTGTGTGCAGTACTAGTTATCATTTGTTTTATATTTTATCGTTAAATGTATTTTGTAAACATGGTCTAAATTCTAACCACAACTCCGTCTTGCAGACCTAACATTATATAATAAGATTTGTTTATATTATTATCAAATCTTAAATACAAAATTTTGTTTTAAATAAAATAAAATTAAACACGTTTGTAATTAGATTCTGCACCAGATTAAACTTTGATTGTATCACAGCAAGTTTGTTATGTATATGAATGCATTCATGTGTTATGATTTCAATAATAAACTTGTTCCCTTACACTCTGTATAAATCTGTTACAATTAATTAACGTCCATTGGTTCATTTAAAGAAACAATAAAAATGCACAACATTAGTATAACGATCCCGCAAAGTGCAATGCGCAACAGCGAATAAAATGGACTCACCTTCCGGCGCAGCTTAACTCCTACTATATATTAAATTAAGCTAACATATCCCCGGGCGCAATTAAGCCTATACATGCCCCTTCCTCCCCGAAACTGCACAATAAATTATGAGAATTCACGCCCATCAATAGCTTCATGTAGGCTTAATCAGTGTTTACGGCCTGCACAAATTGCATGTTAATGTGAATTGGGCAAAAGTCTCTATTTACTCTTTTACTACAGTTATTTGCAATTTCCATAATTGTTTAAACCTTGTCTTTAGTTATAAAAAATTCCAGTAAGCTAGTTTTAACATAATAGAATTTTTATAAATTTATCTACAAATCAAAATAATGTAAGAATAATATTATTAGTAAATTATTTCACAATACAGATATTGGAATAAGTCCCAGTACCACAAAAGTTATGAAAATAACTAATATTAAAAATTACCCAAGGTACCTTTATGTACATTTTGATGACCATATCACCATTATCAGAGATGATTTTATTACAAGATTACAGTGTATAATACAATAAATTAAAAACTATATTCTCAGTCTAGTTAGTAACTTATTGTATTTCAGATTGTGGTGTTGTAAAATCCTCTGATGATGACGACATGATCATCGAAATGTACATGTAGATTTAACCTTACGTAACTTGTAATATTAGTTATTTTTGTGGTATTGGAGTTTTTCCAATATTTATATGTTGTACCACTGTGCTGTTGATATTTTATAGTAAATCGTTTACTACGAGTATTCAATCTAGGCCTGCTATTAAGAAATATAAACAAAACAAGAAATAATTTCATATTTGCGTTTAATTTTAACAAAAAATTCTAAGTAAATTGAATAATTTTACAAATGAAAAACATATTATAACTTCCTAAATAAAAAGTGTGTATTTTATATAGGCCTACTTTGGTTCGAAAGATCTTTATTCACGTTTATTTTTGTTTTAACATTTTTTTTAAAATATATTATTTTATTTGCTTTTTAATTTTTGTAGTCTTAAAATTATTAAATGTTACTTTAAATTCCGGATTTAAAATACTTGTAAACTATTTTTAAAAACCAGGCTAGGTGTATTTCAAATCAACTAAATTCAATAGTATGAAATAAGGACATAAAAGAACACAAATACGCCTACTTACAACACTAGGGAATAGGCCTACAGTGACTTACGGCTCTGGACAGTGAACACGAACATACAGAAACGAATGAATGCAGTGGAAACAGTTTCCGGGAAAGTGAAGATACACATTACAGTATCATATAAGAACGGAGAGAATCGAAGAAATAGTGAATGCAGAGGCATCGCTTAGAGACATAGAAAGGAAGATTGGCCTCCTTCTTCGTCTTAGAGAACTAGACGAAGAAGGAAAAGAAGATGAGGGAAATCATGGTATGATGGGATTAGAACAGCTATATCTAGAACAGATGAAAAAGAAGTATATTTATGACAAAACAAGAAACAATAGGCTTCGAATTGTTATAAATGCCAAATAATGCTGTCACTGTGACTAGTAGCTTATGATATATGTAGACTATTTATATCTTTTCTGGATAATAATCTGGTGTTGTGCAAGAATATTACAATTCTCGTTTTATACCATCGAGATGGTGTAAGGGAAACAGGGTGAGCAGTCATTCAGATATCCTATGTCATCCAAGGAAGCTAATGTGGCCAGAACTATGGTAAATCTCCCATCACTACTCTAGGATTGAACCCACTTGGTGAGTCAGCTTGAATGCTGAAAAAGCATTCCGAGATTGTTTGGTGCTAGCTTTAGGAGAACTCAGAAGCCTTAGTATAGCAGCCAAGTGCTCTGCCCGCTTAGCTACACAGCCAGCAACAGTGCAAAGAAGATTTCGTTTAAGTCATAAATTGCAAAATATAAACAGTAGTGAAATAATGTATTACTAAATAGATATTATAAGATTTATTTAATTAATTCTCAGTTTATTATGTAGTGATTATTAAATTGAATGAGAGTATGTACTGAAGTTAAATTATGTAGTCCTTGTAAAACACTACATTATTTTTCTGCTACAGCTTTGTACTTTTATGTTTACGAAAGCTTTATTACTATTTTATTACTACCTGAAGAATTTAACCGATCAAAAACGAAAGGTATAGAAAGCTATTTTTAACGGAATACTACGAGAGAAACTTTAACGAATACTAATCAACTTTATCACTCAATTAAGGATTTTTTCAAATAAAAAAAAACGTTTAATAAAATAGTTAGAACTTATGAAGAAATAAATTGAATGTCAAACTAGAGTGGATTCAATGATTCGAGTGACTTGAAGCAACACTGTTAAAGCTTAAAGATAAAAAAATGTATAACCTCTATATCATCCAATTCAACACCACCCTACAATCAACTAAACAAATGTTTTTCACGCCTAACCGAATAAAAAACACCCTAGTAGGGATTTTTTCAAAGCCTATATCAATTACCTTATTTTGAACATAATGCAATATTTATGATGTGAACAAACGCCAGTGTGTTAAGGGAACATAAAAACGTGTGCCGGGACTATAGAATAAGGCACGCGTAGGTCGGTGGCAAAAAATAAAACAGAGGTAAAAAAAGGATTTTTTGTCGGCCTTCACGGGGTGTTTAGCTTCCACCCCAGGGGTGAGGTTTAATTGCTTGGCTACCTGTCTTTACACCCATTATGAGGGCGAGAGAATGGAATAATGTAAACGAGACAAGGGTTTTTATCTCGAAACAGGTATTTAGTAATGAACTAGTGGAAACCCAGTATATCTACCTTTAATAATAGTGTGTTTAAGAAATGTATAAATGCTTTTATGGTTTTATATATAAGTATTTAGTGAAACTGATATTCTATTTCTTATTGTTATTTTTCTATTTGTATTTAATAGTTATTGGCAAACTATTAATATTTATTATAACTAATAACATTATTATTATTATTAGAGTTGTAATTATTATTAATATAATTACTATTACTACAACTAATAATTACTGTTATTGTTATAATTATTTTAATAATAATTAATTGTTAATAGTATTACAATATTTATTATTAATATTATTAATTCAATATACTAATTCCCTATTACTATTAATTAAATTAATATTAATATTATTAACATCATCATCGTCGTCGTCTTCATCATCATCATCACCATTACCATCACCATCAGCATCATCATTATCATTATCATCATCACCATCATTATCATCATTATCATCATCATCATCATTATTATTATTATTATTATTACAACTACTAATTATTGTTGTTATTATTATAACGTTTATAATAATAGTTGATAATAATATTATTATTACTAACATTATTATCATCATCATCAACATTATTATTATAACTATTGTTATATTACTATTATTATTAGTAATACTATTGCTAAAACTATTATTATTCTGTTACTATTACTGTTCTACATTCTATCACATGTTGACGAAATTATAGTTTAACATAATACAGTTTACGTTCTTTTATTCTAATATAATTTATGAAAATTTCGCCAGGACAATAGAATTACTTTAATACACAAAACGGAATGAAACCTACACGAGCCTACAAAGGTAAACCGGATTCGCAGTGGTCATACAAGGGCCGCAGATTTTGTATCTGTGGTATTGTGAAGAAGACGCTCACGGTGAAACCTGTTATTAGGCTGTAGATAACTCTTCATGACAAATAACTTCCTTCCATTTAATTATCTTTTCAATTAATTCAAAACCCAAACCACGCAATTGATGTTTGTTCCCCCAAATTTAATTACAGGTGTGAGCAATGTGAAATTGCATCTCGACTATTTGCAGCCACTAATGATAAACATGAAGTGAATTCAAAACATTGATAGATTTTATTTATTTACAGGACTTTCACACTTAAGCAGGTATGTTGTTTACGTGTAGCAGTATTGTGTAATGAGAGGATTAAACATGGCTCCTCGTTATTCACTCGTATGCAGGTAATAAACATAAAACAAATGATAAGTAATGCTGCACACACAGATAATAAATATAAAACAAATGATAACTTATACTGCACACACAGATAATAAATATAAAACAAATGATAACTAATGCTGCACACACAGATAATAAATATAAAACAAATGATAACTAATGCTGCACACACAGATAATAAATATAAAACAAATGATAACTTATACTGCACAAACAGATAATAAATATAAAACAAATGATAACTAATGCTGCACACACAAATAATAAACATAAAACAAATGATAACTAATACTGCACACACAGATAATAAATATAAAACAAATGATAACTAATGCTGCACACACAAATAATAAACATAAAACAAATGATAACTAATACTGCACACACAGATAATAAATATAAAACAAATGATAACTAATGCTGCACACACAGATAATAAATATAAAACAAATGATAACTTGTACTGCACACATAGATAATAAATATAAAACAAATGATAACTAATGCTGCACACAGATAATAAACATAAAACAAATGATAAGTAATGCTGCACACACAGATAATGTATATGAAACAAATGATAACTAACGCTGCATACACAGATAATAAATATATAACAAATGAAACTAATACCACATACGCAATTAATAAATATAAAACAAATGATAACTAATACCATATACGCAGGTAATAAATATATAACAAATGATAACTAATATTACACACACAGGTAATAAATATATAACAAATGAAACTAATACCACATACGCAATTAATAAATATAAAACAAATGATAACTAATACCATATACGCAGGTAATAAATATATAACAAATGATAACTAATACCACATAAACAGGTAATAAATATAAAACAAATGATAACTAATATTACACACACAGGTAATAAATATATAACAAATGAAACTAATACCACATAAGCAATTAATAAATATAAAACAAATGATAACTAATACCATATAGGCAGGTAATAAATATATAACAAATGATAACTAATATTTCATACTCAGGTAATACATATATAACAAATGATAACTAATACTACATACACAGGCAATAAATATATAACAAATGATAACTAATATTACACACACAGGTAATAAATATAAAACAAATGATAACTAATACCATATACGCAATTAATAAATATATAACAAATGATAACTAATACCACATAAACAGGTAATAAATATAAAACAAATGATAACTAATATTACACACACAGGTAATAAATATAAAACAAATGATAACTAATACCATATACGCAATTAATAAATATAAAACAAATGATAACTAATACCACATAAACAGGTAATAAATATAAAACAAATGATAACTAATATTACACACACAGGTAATAAATATAAAACAAACGAAACTAATACCATATACGCAGGTTATAAATATATAACAAATGATAACTAATATTTCATACTCAGGTAATACATATATAACAAATGATAACTAATACCACATAAACAGGTAATAAATATAAAACAAATGATAACTAATATTACACACACAGGTAATAAATATAAAACAAACGAAACTAATACCATATACGCAGGTAATAAATATATAACAAATGATAACTAATATTTCATACTCAGGTAATACATATATAACAAATGAGAACTAATACTACATACTCAGGTAATAAATATAAAACAAATGATAACTAATATTACACACACAGGTAATAAATATAAAACAAATGAAACTAATACCACATACGCAATTAATAAATATAAAACAAATGATAACTAATAATTACATACTCAGGTAATACATATATAACAAATGATAACTAATACCACATAAACAGGTAATAAATATAAAACAAATGATAACTAATATTACACACACAGGTAATAAATATAAAACAAACGAAACTAATACCATATACGCAGGTAATAAATATATAACAAATGATAACTAATAATTACATACTCAGGTAATACATATATAACAAATGATAACTAATACCACATAAACAGGTAATAAATATAAAACAAATGATAACTAATATTACACACACAGGTAATAAATATAAAACAAACGAAACTAATACCATATACGCAGGTAATAAATATATAACAAATGATAACTAATACTACATAAACAGGTAATATATATAAAACAAATGATAACTAATATTACACACACAGGTAATAAATATTAAACAAATGATAACTAATACTACATAAACAGGCAATAAATATATAACAAATGATAACTAATATTTCATACTCAGGTAATACATATATAACAAATGATAACTAATACTACATAAACAGGTAATATATATAAAACAAATGATAACTAATATTACACACACAGGTAATAAATATTAAACAAATGATAACTAATACCACATAAACAGGTAATAAATATAAAACAAATGATAACTAATATTACACACACAGGTAATAAATATATAACAAATGAAACTAATACCACATACGCAATTAATAAATATAAAACAAATGATAACTAATACCACATAAACAGGTAATAAATATAAAACAAATGATAACTAATATTACACACACAGGTAATAAATATAAAACAAACGAAACTAATACCATATACGCAGGTTATAAATATATAACAAATGATAACTAATATTTCATACTCAGGTAATACATATATAACAAATGATAACTAATACCACATAAACAGGTAATAAATATAAAACAAATGATAACTAATATTACACACACAGGTAATAAATATTAAACAAATGATAACTAATACCATATACGCAATTAATAAATATAAAACAAATGATAACTAATACTACATAAACAGGCAATAAATATATAACAAATGATAACTAATACTAGACACACAGGTAATAAATATATAACAAATGAAACTAATACCACATACGCAATTAATAAATATAAAACAAATGATAACTAATACCACATAAACAGGTAATAGATATATAACAAATGATAACTAATACTACACACACAGGTAATAAATATATAACAAATGAAACTAATACCACATACGCAATTAATAAATATAAAACAAATGATAACTAATACCACATAAACAGGTAATAGATATATAACAAATGATAACTAATACTACACACACAGGTAATAAATATATAACAAATGATAACTTATACCACATACGCAATTAATAAATAAAAAAAAACGATAACTAATACCACATAAAGAGGTAATAGATATATAACAAATGATAACTAATACTACATACTCAGGTAATAAATATATTACAAATGATAACTAATACTACATACTCAGGTAATAAATATATAACAAATGATAACTAATACTACATACTCAGGTAATAGATATATAACAAGTGATAACTAATACTACATACACAGGTAATAAATATATAACAAATGATAACTAATACTACATACTCAGGTAATAAATATATAACAAATGATAACTAATACTACATATTCAGGTAATAGATATATAACAAATGATAACTAATACTACATACACAGGTAATAAATATATAACAAATGATAACTAATACTACATACTCAGGTAATAGATATATAACAAATGATAACTAATACTACATACACAGGTAATAAATATATAACAAAAGTTAACTAATACTACATACTCAGGTAATAAATATATAACAAATGATAACTAATACTACATACTCAGGTATTAAATATATAACGAATGATAACTAATACTACATACTTAGGTAATAAATATATATACAAATGATAACTTATACTACATACACAGGTAATAAATATATAACATATGAAAACTAATACTACATACTCAGGTAATAAATATATAACAAATGATAACTAATACTACATACTCAGGTATTAAATATATAACAAATCATAACTAATACTACATACACAGGTAGTAGATATAGAACAAATGATAACTAATACTACATACTCAGGTAATAAATATATAACAAATGATAACTAATACTACATACTCAGGTATTAAATATATAACAAATGATAACTAATACTACATACTCAGGTAATAAATATATAACAAATGATAACTAATACTACATACACAGGTAATAGATATATAACAAATGATAACTAATACTACATACTCAGGTAATAAATATATAACAAATGATAACTAATACCACATACTCAGGTAATAAATATAAAACAAATGATAACTAATACTACTTACTCAGGTAATAAATATATAACAAATGATAACTAATTCTACTTGCATATGTACCTAATCATTACATTTTCTAAAAAGTTTCAAAAGTAAGGAAGGTTTGCATAACTCATAGTACCATAGTATAACTTAAATTATAAAAATGATCTTTCATCAGGAACTGAAAAATTACTTTCTAAGGGTGAGAAAGTGGGAAGAAAATCAATAAAATTACGTACTTTTTGAAATAACTAATGATATAAATTTCTATTTTTTATTACTTACAAAGTATAAAATATAAATATGATAACTAATGCTTAACATACAGAAACCCCTACATAATCATGAAATTTACAAAAAGCTCCCAAAGGAAAAGAAATGATCTCTCTATCAGGAGCTGAAAAATTACTTTCTTTTGGGCAAAAAATCGAATGAAACGAATAATGAAGTAGTTGATGAAATAAATTGTACACAGGGTTTTTAAAGTATTATTTTAAAATTAACATTATAATCCAGAAAATAAGAGTCAAATTATATTTGTTTATAACAAATAATTATAAACATGATTGTCACGGGAATTAATACTATTTTTACATAAAAACAAAAAGCCATAAATATATTACTAGAGCAGATTCGCATTACGGTTTAGGAATGATGGGTCAATTGATTGCTCATATTTCTGGAGTCCGACCGCAGCACTAAATGCATTGAGTTCATCAATTGAAATACGTTTTATTTAGTTGTGCTTGAATTTTCAAATAATAAAACCTACATTTCATACTGGCATGTACGTAATTCCTAAACAAATATTACGCTGAATTAGTTCACCATGAAAGTAAGGTATTTTACGAAAGGGTTTTTATTCACTGATGAGATGGTAGACTAAACCCACTATTTAATTTTATCTACTTCATGAAAATTGAAGGCTAATTCTTGGATAAAGATTTATTCTAAATGAGGAACACACATGCTTTTATAATGACACATGTTCAAAAGAATAATTAAAATTTAAAAAAAAGTATTAATCGATAGATGTGCACAAGTAGTATTATTAATATTTATTTAGCCTATTATATGTGTTTTTGCTCAATCTGTAAACTTAGTATCTTCTTTTTTAATTCTCTCTATTAGTCCACACTCTTTCTTAAATTGTGATCGTTGTTCAAATTTTTAATCGTTGATAAAATACATTTTACTCATCCACTAAAGATCATCTTTTAAAACTTACAGTGGATCACACTTGGCGTTATTATTTTCTCTCAAATATTACTTCATGAATTATTATTAGTTTTACATGGGAGAAAAACTTTTCACTAAGGGTCAAAGTATGCAATAGAGTTATTTCGTTGCATTTGGCTTAAAATAAGTGGTAACATATGACATCATAGAACAGCTGATTTTATGTTATAGGTTATGTGGTAAATCAGCTGTTTTATATGCACTTTATTTATATTATTTGTAATTATTATAAAAAAATAATTAAAATAAACATTTTCTCTGTTGACCAAAATATGAGTTGATATTAAAGAAAATTTTGTTTATAATACATTGTGTGTTAAATGAAGGACGTAACTACTTGAAATATTTACAAAACATACTCACTTTCTACTTTAAGTTGATATTAAGTTTAATGGTTGCATTAACTTAATAAATTTGTTAATTATCAAGATTGATGTTCTGAACAACAGGGTAAAACACGTTTTTTAGCCTAACGAAACATAAATTACACGAATAAAAAACTATTTACTTATGAATTACTCATGAATAAATTTATTTATGAAGTAAAACAACAATTTACTTAAATAATATTACCTTTTTTATAAAACAATAAACACCTGTAACTATTAAATATTGCTTTAAGAACAATAGGTAAACAAATTTGTTATTAGAAGATTTAATATATATATATATATATATATATATATATATAATGTGTATACACACACACACACACACACCCACACACACACACACACATATATATATATATATATATATATATATATATATATATATAAAGAACTAAGTCAAAATACAAATACAAGAATTATAATTTGTAATTATAATAGAATTGTAAATTAAATTATAATTCTTGTATTTGTATTTTGACTTAGTTCTTTATTAATACACAAGAAAACATATTGCGATATTTATATATATATATATATATATATATATATATATATATATATATATATATATATATATATATATATATATATGTAGAATATCAAATATGTTTTCCGGTTAGAATTATTTATAACATTAAATAATATACACAATTACAGGAATAATTTTTTGAACAATACACTCAAAGCTCTTCGTTGGTTTACATTACCAACATCCTCAAGAATTACAATACTAAGAATCATATTTTGATTCCTGAGGATGTTGGTAATGTAAACCAACGAAGAGCTTTGAGTGTATTGTTCAATAAATTATTCCTGTAATTGTGTACATTATTTAATCTTCAATAAATAAATATATATATATATATTTAAGAGTTTATTTTTTTAGCTGTTCCTAACGTTATAATATTCTAAATTACAATAGAAGGGTTCTCAAATTTGTAGAAATATTCCTAACAGAAATGAATATGAGTGTATTACGAATGTAAATAACAAATTAAAAGTAAATATTTCACATGTGTTACGAGTTTTGTTTATTATAGCTGTACATCAGCTCTTGTTATAAAAGAGTGATTGCATTTACTGATAAAAGTAAAGTGACAACAAAGCGAATCTGCTACTGAGACGGTCGATGTCGTTAAGCCTGTGAATTGGACGAGTAAAAGTTCAATGAGAACCAAACCAGGCCCGAGAATAATTAAAACTTCCTGCAGCCGGAAGCGGCAATTATACAAAAATACACTTTCTGCTTTTTGCAAACTTCCGATTCAAATTTCTTTTCTGGATGTTAATAGAAAATTAACCTTCTCTAAAAATCATTGAGATGTTTTCAGGAGGCCTTAGCTTATATTATAAAGAACTAAGGAATTTTTATTGTATGACATGCTTTTCTTACATTTATAAACGCATTGTATTGCTAATGTATAAATTATAGTGCATAATGTATATTCCTAATGTGGTATGTCTGTTTATATAACACAAATGTTCAACTGTGCAGAATAGTTAAACTCATTACAGGCCAATGGTAGCCTACTTCATGAAGGCGACCTAGAGAGAAGATTCTGTATCCTACCCCCAGGCTTTCCAATTATTCGTTTCGTATTGCTAGACGTCTTCATGGTCCAGATCCCCTTTAGAGAAACACCTTGAATCATGTGGGCTACTCGTGAGTTAATAGCCGAAACATAAATTGTTCCCCGAATCACTCTGAATTTGTTGCCATCATAACCAATGACGCCTAAAAACAGTGGAGTAAGTAAATAAATGATATTTGTGTATGGTTTTCAATTACCAAACGGTGAAGAGAATATACAATGAAATTATACAATAAAGATTGGAGTACAAGTAATTTTTTTTTCTCTTACTCTCTATCTCTCTGTCTGTTCCTCCTTGCCTCCCTCACTCACTCATTCTTCTCTCACGTTTGACTTGTGTGTGTGAATTTTTGTTTGTATAGTACTATATTGTACTATAACACTACGTTTTCCAAGAAAAATACACTTCTATAGAACAAATTCGAGCAATTCCAGAGGAAATCCAGCTCGAAAAGATCTATTATTAGCAAAAATATAAAAATATACTGGAAGAGTAAACATTATGTTTAATAATAAACCATATATATATATATATATATATATATATATATATATATATATATTTAAGCTGACGCTTTTCGCTAATTAAGAGTCTCCGCATTTTTAAAACTTATTTCGTTTTCAAAATACTTATAAATAAGTGTTCACTAAATACGTTTTGAAAATGCTGACACTTTTATTCAGCGAATAGCTTCAGCTTGAACCAAATGGCTAAAGAACAATAAAATAAAGTGTTCTTCTTTAAGAAGGTGTATATTTAATTATATATATGCATATTCCAGCCATTGTACAACACTATAAGTATCAGATTCGGCAAATAGCTACGACTATTGGAATCCTGATATTCTGGGAAGTACATTTTGTTATGTATTCACGTTTTATTAAAATATAATACAAACTTTTCTCTTGGAATGAAACAATTTCTCTTGGATACAACTAAAATAATTTAGTGTCAGTACATCACTGACTACTGTAGAAGCCAGCGAGAGTGACGTGGTCGTCGAAACTAGCCTGGTTAGATAAACTATAGAGAGATTTTTAAATCAATTTTATTAATATTTATCATTGGTGAATTATGTTCACTATCTTTGATTAATAATATATAATAATCTATTTAACCTATGTCCATAGATAGGAATAGCTATTATCACTTAAATAAATTAATGTCTAGGCAATCATACTTGCAGTTCATATAATCTATCTACATTCTTTACATCTTTATTTTATTTACATTTTCTGTATTTATTTCTGTATATTTTTTAAAAATATTTACATGTAGTTAAGACTTGATTATATATATATATTGAATGACATTAAAAAGTTATATGAAGTGAAACAAAAGTTTTATATGTTCTCCAAATTTTCATCTTGGATTTCAGTTAAGCTTCGATCAGTGGTGCAACCTGGTAACGAATATCTAAACTTTAAACCACCACTCCCCGACATTTTAGAGGGGTGCAATCAATAACTCAAGCTTAGTATGTGGATGGTATAACAGATGGCGCTCAAGCCTGAAGATTGCATGGTGAATTATCAAAAAAAATATAGAACGTTTGTAATAGTTAAGGGTAGGGTCCAAAGTGCGACTATATATAATAAATTCATAATTTCACACACACACACACACACAATATTATATATATTACCGAAATAAAGAAGATATGAGAATTAAAGTTTTAAAATATTATTCTGATAATTTTAAAATAAAGTTATATATAATAAATGGTTACGTAGATAAATTTAATATAAATAAACGAAAGTTTCCTATATGAAACAGATAGGTATTCTGATTGTATTTCTCAAGCCTTCCTGACAGCGATGAATTTCTTAAAATTCTTCCTAGTATGATATTGCCGTTTTACAGATTCTGTTTTTCCAGGATATGCTGTATTTATTCTTTAATAGATCTAAGCAAGGCAAATATTCCTAAAAGTTGTTAAAGAACATTTCATCTGCACAGTGGATACAGAAACCGCAATATATACGTGATGTATAATAGAAACAGCTGGTGAATGTCTTGATAGCTGTTAATATATACTTTTCGGTTTCTGTATAGAACTTGTATGTACTGCAAACAGTTTAGTAGTCTCATATGTTTGTGTCTGAGTGTCTACACATAAAATCAATATCTGCGTCAAATAATGTTGCATTTAAT
>JBAIZL010000021.1:643664-648664 GCA_036971475.1 Prosapia bicincta | reverse complement strand
GCAGCGGTTTTTATTACAAAATAATTATAAATAAACGCTTTACTTTCAGCACTCATTCATGAAGAGTTTTAGGAACAGTTATTTCTCTATAAGTAATCAATCATTCAAACTTTTTTAAAGTGATACAACGTTTGAGGAAGTTCTTTGTGCATAAGTCTGTGGCAAATTTATAATAAACTAGTAATTACTCAATTCCTATTTATGTCAAGAAAGAAAAACTTTATTTGAGTTAATTTTAATGTAATAGTTTTTTTTTATTATTACTAAAACTCGGAGGGACCTTATCGGTGTAGAGCACTTATCTGAAGCCTTTGTACTCTCTTCCCAGCCCTACCACAGGACTAGCTTAGTGGATACCTACCTCTTTGCAGAAATCAAGTACCCACCTGATGCTAAATCTTCTGATATCCTCTGGTGTACATACCTGCCAGCCAAATCACTTTCTCCTTGCAGCTCCCAAAGCAGGACACTCACAGAGTACGTAGATTGGGTTTTACTCTTGATCCTCGTCGCATCTCTTGCATACAGGTTACCTAGATCTTCCGGTTTTGTATTGGAACCCCCTCATATTCCCATGGCCTGTAACCAGCTCTACAGTAACTCTGAGTTGAGGTCTACTTAAGGAGAGTAGTTCTTTGCCCCACAAGTCTCCCGAGTAACCCCACAGTACTTTTGATTTGTTACACCCCAAGGTTGCATTCCATTCTTTCCTGCACAACCTGTCTATATGTGCCGTGATCCTCTTGCGCTCCTCCTGAGGCGGCATGCCCACTGTCCTCAGCCCACTGACCTTGAGTTATACACCCTTGTTATGCTAAGGCGTCAGCTCTCTCATTCTCTATCCAGCCAGAATGTCCTGGTATCCAGGTTAGGTTGAGCGAATTATACTTACTCAGCTCTGCTAGAGAAGCTATAGTCTCAGCCACCAACCTAGAGCTGGTACTAGCCTTACCTAAAGCCTTCAGAGCTGCCTGACTGTCCAAGCAAATCCAGATGGTCTTGCCCCTCTTGCCAGACACATAGTTTGATCGCGAGCACCTCCCCCTGGAAAACAGAGTTGTAGTCTCCCAGGCGATGACAAAATCTGTCTTGGTGTCTCGGTCCACTAAATCCTGCTTCCACTCCTTCCTTCATCTGGGACCCATCGGTGAACCAGATTTCACCGTGTTTTGGTCTACACTGCGCCCATGCCTCTCTTGCAGGCATATGGATTTTGTAGTTTCCTTTTTCCCTTTTAAGAGACAGTACCTTATACTGAGGCTCTATCCAGAGCTCCTTCAGTTAATCCCCAAATAGTTGTTTATGACGTTTGCTACTTGTCTTCCACTGCCCGGTACAACTTAGCCGGTATGCAGTTTTCATTGCCTCTATCCTAATTTAAAGACTCAAGGATATAAAACCCAACGTAACCCTAATGGCCACACATGTTGTGCTCCTCCTTGTACCTGTTATACCTCCCGCAATGCGGTCCAGCACTCTTTTACTTGTGTCTTTCTGTGCCCTGTCCCACCATACGATTGAGGCAAAGGGCCCACCTCGACACTACCTCGGCGGAATAAATCCAGTTCATCTTACGTGGACCCAAACCCAATCTCGTGCCTATTACTCCTCTACATTGTCAGAACGTAGCTATGTTTTTTTTGCACTTATCCTCCAAGTGCTCACGCCAGAGTAGCTTCGTATCCAGAATAACTCCCAGATATTTAGCGCTCCTAACGTAGCTTATTTTAGTATTACCAATTTCCATCATCTCCAGCGATTTAGTTTTATATCACCTAGTGAAGATGAGTACCACAGATTTCTCTCTTTGAATACGTAGTACATTTTCCCTCACTTTACCATGCTTCCCTCCACCATGCTTCTGTTACCTTGAGTGCCTCTTGAAGCAGGCAGGTCTTTGAGGACTTCTTCAAATGCCCCCCTAACAAGGATAGCTATGTCACCCGCATATCCTACCACCTTGACACCCATTCCACTGGGCGTCCTCAGTAGACCGTCCACGACAAGGCTCCACAGCAGAGGGATAACACTCCACAATGCGGGCAGCCCTCCGAGACCATCCCATTTATCGTGCACCCCATCCAGGATGCAGTACTTATACGGTTTTCCTAGGAACTCATAATCCAATTTATAATTCCATCAGAAATCCCATGATCCATAGCTGCTCTCTTTATGGCCAGTCTAGAGGTACTGTTAAAAACCCCTTCCACATCAAGAAAAGCCCCAATACATATCCCCTTATTGTTGATCTGACCCTCAATAAAGTCGACAAGCGACAACAGTGCAGTCTCCACTGACCTACCAGTTCGGTAGGCGTGTTGGTCCTGATGAAGCGGATACTGCTTCAGAGGTCCCTCCTTCAAATAGTGGTCCACCAGCCTTTCCAGTATCTTTAACAAGAAAGATGTAAGGCTGATAGGCCTGAACTCCTTTACCTCTGTGTAACCTTTCCTCCCCGGTTTGGGGATAAAGATAACTTTCGCTTTGAGCCACTGCCCGGGCGTGTAACCCAAGTCAACACAGCCTCTTAGTAATCCTGTCAGTGGCCCTATAATTTCCTCCAAGCAATTTTGTAGTAATGCTGGAGTAATATTATCTAATCCAGGCGCTTTAAAAGGCTCAAAAGACAGAATCGCGCTCTCACCTTTAGCGCTGAGATCACCTGCCCAGCAATATCCAGTCCTCCCTTAGCCCAGTATGGCAGACGTTTTGCGCACCGTCCCCTACCGGTCTAATATCGGGAAAACTGTTACTCATAAGCAAACGCAGGGTTTCCTCCGAGGTGTCAGTAAAGCTACCATCAGCCATCTTGACAAACTTAAGCTCTCCCCTCGGTCCATCTGCTAACACCTTAAACAGTCTAGCAGTGTCACTCAGTGTGCTTGTCTCTGAGCACCACTTTTCCCAAGAAGCAAGTTTAACCTCTTTTATAAGATTTTTATAGAGACACTGGCTGTCTTTATATGCCTTCCAGGTCTCTGCCGTATTCCTCTTCCTTGCTCTATTAAAGAGCCTTCTAGTCTCTTTCCGTCTTGCCTCTAACTCGGTGTTCCACTTAAGCTTACCTCGCCCATAGTTTATCCACGAGAGAGGGCAATTTTCCTCAAACGATGAGGAAATTGCAGTCCTGATGTAGGCCTTAGTATTTTCCAGTTTGTTTGATGTACCGTACTTACTACGAAAGTCTGACATCCGCCTCCTCACCGAGGACTTAAAACCTTCCCAGTTTGTCCTTCTCGGGTTCCTAAGGCCACACCACATAGGGGACAACTCCCCTCTTCGTAGCAGTAATGTCTTGGTGATCTGACATGGTGGGCTCATCCGAGAAATGCCAGTCATCCACCCACCTTACCATCTGTCTATTACAGAAGTTGATATCTAGTACCTTCATTCTCTTTGAAGTGACAAATGTTGGCTCGGTACCTGTGTTTAAAACCACAAGGTTTTCTTCAATCAAGAAGGCAGGGAGCTCCTTACCTCGCTCATTTGTATCTGTGCTGCCCCACACCTTATTATGAGCATTGGCATCACAGCCCACTAAGATTCCTCTATTCCTTTCCCTGCAGTACCGAACTAACTTACGTAATTCTGCGGGGGACGATTCTCTATTGTGGGCGCAGTAATTGGAGGCCACGATGAACTCCCTGCTCCCACTTACCTCGCTCTTACCTCGAATTCTAACCGCCGCAAGGTCCTTAGTTGAGAATTCTTGAATCTGCGTGGCTTCTAGTCTTCTGACTATCACACATGCCCTGTGGCCCTCACGTTCTACACTTGCGTAGGTGCGCCCAGCTGCAGTCAGACCCCTTATACGGTTCCTGACCAGCCACGGTTCTTACACTATCGCAAGCGCTGGTAATGTGTGCCTCACATTTAAGACCTGGTTAGGACCACTGAGGGGTTTTACTGTGTTGCAAGTTAATTTCTCCGGATCATTGCTTGATGGTCAGCCATAACCAACTGACCCCTACGCCTTCTCCTGATTCTCCTTCTCGCCCTTCTCTTCCGGGTCCTTAGAGGTCCACCTAAAAGTGACCTCTCCAGTCCCGAGGATGGCCTTCCCATCTCTCTTTTTAAAATGTCTGGCTGATGCCTCTTCTAATCCTAGGCAGAGGAGGCTTGCAGGTCCCCGCTCAATGCACTGTAGGATCTTCCACTTCGAAGTGTCAATTTCTGGATTCTGCATCCCCATGAGTTTGACCAACTGAGTGGCCTTCCTTTTTGGTGATGGTACGAGCACCGTCACTTTCACCCTTTTGATCAGCTCATCAGGCATGACTAGCCTTGCCCGAGTCCCGTTCTCGAGCCTAACTGAAGGTACACTTCTCTCAGCCATTTTGCCAATTCCTCCTCAGCACAAATAAATGCTGCGACTCCATCCCTTAAGTATGTGTCCCTAAACCGCGGAACAAAACCTTCACTAGGAGTGTCCAGAATCCGGTCCATGACGGTGCCCTTAAGGTGGTCGAACGCCGCCGTCTCCATCCTCACGCCTACGCTATTCCAAAAGGTCACTAGTACCCTCGGTATGTTGGAAGAGATCGACGAGAAAGAAGGCCCTCCCGACTCAACAGGCCTAGACCCTTGTCTATTCCTCTTGACCTCCGACTCTGGAGTAGGATTAGAAATACCCCTTTCCTTCCTTTTCCTCTCTCTCTCTTGTCGTACTAAGGTCCTACCTGATCCACTAGCTTCCGGGACGACAGTGCGGGTTCTAGCCCCAGCCTCCGTCAAACCCTTCCGCTGCCTGGACCGGTGTTTCCTCAAACCGCCCGGGGTGGCGGTGGTTTTCTACCCTCCGCCTTCTTTGCTTCCTCATGGTAGGCAAGCCAGAGTGCTTTCCTCCTTTGTGCCCCACTCATTCCTCCTGTTGCCTTCGCAACTAGTTTTCCATCTGTCTCTACGGGGGCCGAAGCCACATATATTGGGACATATTTGTCAGTAGGTTCTAAGTCCTGACTAGTTAAATTTATTTTGTTTTTATCTGTCATGAGTATTCC
>JBAIZL010000021.1:603664-638664 GCA_036971475.1 Prosapia bicincta | reverse complement strand
TCCTGTGGAAATTCATCTACATCGTAAGAAAATCCTGTGGAAATTCATCTACACCATAAGAAAGTCCTGTGGAAATTCATCTACATCATAAGAAAATCCTGTGGAAATTCATGTACATCATAAGAAAACCCTGTGGAAATTCGTCTACATCATAAGAAAATCCTGTGGAAATTCATCTACATCATAAGAAAATCCTGTAGAAATTCATCTACATCATAAGAAAATCCTGTGGAAATTCATCTACATCATAAGAAAATCCTTTGGAAATTCATCTACATCATATGAAAATCTTGTGGAAACTCATCTATAACATATGAAAATCCTGTTGATGCACATCTATATCGTATGGAATGTCTTTGGAAATTCAACTACATCTTATGAGAAGTTTATGGAACTATATCTACAACATAAGAAAATTCTATGGAAATATATCTACAGCATATGAAAATTCAATGGACATTCATTTAAGATTCATGAAGTAATCGTTTATTGCAAACAAAGGAAATTTGACCGATAGACATCAAACCAGACGTTTGTACCTTATTTACATGCTTACACATCTCGTACATACAAAGCTGTTACAAGCAAATAGTTGAGGTTAAAACTGTGTTTAATTGTTTGTTTATAAATGACTTTTTTACTAGATTTTACTTTGATTGAAAATCAGAACAAGGTAATCTTACATGTCTAGCTACGGAAAAAATCAACTACTTTTTTCACATATCCCACCAAAAAAAAAAAATATCCCACCGATATCAAACATGTGTATTGTTTTTATGGGGAAACGTACTAAGATGACTGAAAACTTGAAACCAATCAGTTAAATTGTCAGGAATGGTTAGTCATCATCACTCTGTGAATCATCATTCGTTTTTCTTTATAAATGATTTTATCAAATAATTATTTCCTAAAATAGCTTCTCGAATTAATCCTTACGAAATTAAGAACAGAGCGTCGCTAAGTAACTTGAAGCAAGCATCAGGCAGTGTGTTTTGAAGAAAGAGTAAAGAAGGGAGAAAGATGGCGAAAAAAAGACAAGGAGGAGCCCATTTCGGTTTCGTCAAGTACTTTGGGTGAAATTGAATTGTGGAAGACAAATCCTTTTATAATTTTCAAGTTGGGATAGCCTGAAGAGCAGCAGATCACAAACTGTGTATTCCCGGCATACAATTGCTTTCTTATACCTAGTTAACATAGATCTATGCTAACATAACCATTGTATACCAATGAATATATTTTATTAGTTTGCTCATTGCTATTTTTATATTACTCAGCTATTTAATTTATTTTGCTACTAAAGATAGTAGCTTAACTGTCGAAACATGTGTGACAATAAACATACTTAACAAATTTCCTAAATTTGGATTATAAAGGGGTATCTGTAATAAGTTTTACAATCAATAATATACTCTGAAATAAATAAATAGCGTTTTGTGTTATTTGAGAGGGTTAAAAAGAGTTCTATTAAGTTTTTCTATCAAAAATGTTTGAAAGAGGCCATTTTTATTTTTGAAGTAACGTGTGAAAAGGTTTACGTGCTTGAGGGGTAACACTGGGCCTTCTTAAGGCCTTCTAAGTAAGACAATTTGCATGTGTGCTTAGAGAAAACTTTGCTTGTGGAAGAATAGTTTAATCCGTACGTTGATGCTGAAAACTAATCCGGCCTAAGCCCTGACTTTGTATTCTTAGCGCACTAAACGCCATCCACCACTTTCCCACTTTATTTTTGTTCATCACATTGTAGAGAGTTTACAAACATTTAAAAAGCGATTTAAGATGCTGCTTTTAAAAATTTGTTATTTAAGGAGAAATTTAATAGGTTCACGCAATATTTTAATGCATTTATTACAAGTAGATATATCTATATTTTAGCTAATTAAATTGAATGTTTTTATATAACGTATTCATAATAATATTTAAAGTAAATTCACATACACAAGTGTAATTAATTAAAACTGTTATATTCTTCCAAAACCTGTACTTAAGAAATGAATAAATATTTAAACATAAAATTATAGCTGTGGTCATCTCATAATCTCCCTTGGCTCCAGATGGCACAACTTACAATATTGTTTTAGTAATAAATTGTAACTGTTTATATAAAATTAATGAAAACTAATTTCCTATCAAGGATTATATATTTATAAAGAAACGTTATGTTATTCACAATTACCCTTAAACATCTCTTAAAAGTTAGATGAGACATCGAAACCTTATGCTTTCTTGTTCCTTTCCCTAACAGTTCTACATTACACCCTACTTATTATTTAAATCTCTCTCTCTCTCTCTCTCTCTCTCTCTCTCTCTCTCTTTATCTATCTAACTATCTATTCATCTATCTATCCATCTATCTATCTGTATATCTATCTACCTAACTAGTAAAAAAATACTTAGTTAACTAAATTCTCTTCATCGTCTCATATCATATTGGTTTAAGTAACACCTCTTACTCATGTACTTTAACAAATCTCTCTTCATTATCTCATATCATATCGGATTAAGTAACACTTCTACGCATGTTCTTTAACCAATCTCTCTTCATTATCTCATATCATATGGGTTTAAGTAACAACTCTTACGCATGTACTTTAACTAGTTTCTCTTCATCGTCTCATATATTAATTTAAGTAGTAACTCTTACGCATGTACTTTAACTAATTTCTCTTTATCATCTCATATCATATTGGATTAAATAACACATCTTACGCATGTACTTTAAATAATTTCTCTTCATTGCCTCATATCATATTGGTTTAAGTAACACCACTTACGCATGTACTTTAAATAATTTCTCTTCATTGCCTCATATCATATTGGTTTAAGTAACACCACTTACGCATGTACTTTAAATAATTTCTCTTCATTGTCTCATATCATATTAGTTTATGTAACACCTCTTAAGCATGTACTTTAACTAATCTCTCCATACTAGCTGTACACCTTATATTGGACTATAGTACACATTATTAAAGTGATGTAACTTGCAGTTACTTTTCCACCATCCCCGAGCAAGACGTAGCTGAAGCTGTGAATGAGCGCAAATCTTATGAGAGCAGTTTTACAGAGTAATAACGCATCTAATGAGCCATAAAGTAAATTAGTATTGCAGTTAATATTCTTCACGAGTAGGAGCACAATTTATAGACGCCCCTGGGAGGTATTCATTGCGCCTTGAAAAGATAACCTGATACCATCTTTGTAGAGGCTTCGTTATTGTGAGCAAGCTATGCGATTACTTTGAGCTCCTCCTTAGGAAATTATTTTTAGTTTTATCATTAGATTTTGTTTTAGTTGTGTACTTCAATTAACAAAACAAATTTTTAAAAAAATCTCACTTATAATTCATGTGTTTTGTTCAATTTATTTAGAAAATGTTTTTATGATGTAATGGTCTAATGATTGTTACAAAATTAATTTAAAAATATTATATACTCTGAAAGTTAGAGAGAAAGAGAGAGAGAGAGAGAGAGAGGAGAGAGAGAGATGGAGGGAGAGAGAGAGAGAGAGGGAGAGAGAGAGAGAGGGAGAGAGAGAGAGAGAAGACAGCCGAGATAAGGCGAAGATTGCTGGAGAGTTACGAATTTCCGCCACGCCAGCAGTTGGTAACATCCACTACAATAGATGTTCAACACCATTATATGTAATTACCCATTTATTAATTGCACCGTTGATTATTCAAATCGATTTGCATGCTTACCTTAAAAAATAAAATGTCACCTTATGTTTAAGTTAAAAGAAGGAATCAAGGTGAAAATGTAGTATATTCACGTAGGGCCTATTTGAAAAATTAAAAATGCTAGAATCTCTCTCGTTTTGTGGATGGTCTAGAACGTAACCACGAAAGAGTGATTTTTTTCAATTCCTTCAAATAGTTCACACTCTGTATATATATATATATATATATATATTCGTTAATCAAATACTTTTAATTTTTATGTCAATATAGTTTTTTTCAAATAATAATTAATTAAATAAATTTAATAGGTTAAATTTGGCTATGGGATAAAAACTTTTATAAAGAGAAGCAAAGTATGCAAAATAGTTATTTCATCAAATTTGACTTAAAGTAAGTGATTACATATAATCTAATGAAATACATGATTTTATGTTATAGGTTAAGTGGTAGAACAGCTGTTTCAACTCATAGACCATGTTACTTTATCTATATTATTTTAATTATTTAACTTTCTTTGACTAAAGTGAGAATTAACATTAAAAAACTGTTTTGTTTATATTACTTCTTTATGATTGTTTTGTAGAGAAATTAAAATTTGAGAATAAGTATAATCGAAAATAAAACTAATATATAATGACAAAATCCCGTATAATGAATGAACATAGTTCTTTCACCTCTGTGAAACAGACAAGGTAAACGTCCTATGTAAATTCAGTGTTGTGGCGACACAAGATTACGATGGCCAATATAATAGCTTTGTGTTTAAATACGAACGTCGAAGGAGATTAACCGCGTTGAAAGAAAACGGAATCATGCCCTAAGCCAACGACGCTACATGATAGACGCTATTAGGTTAAATGAATCCTAAGCCCACACAGAACTTAAGGTAGAGGAGTTGAGAAGTTTCGAGAAAGTTTACAAGTATTTGTCCTTGAGCAGAAAACTACCAATGGAAGTTTCCTCTAGATTCGTTTCTGTCGTGCATTCACATTACTTAGTGACGTCATCCTGGCATACAAGAGTTTACACGCTGGAAAATGCATTTACCATTACACGGGTAGACAAGTAGACCAAAATGATAATATTTTAATGTTTTTATTCCTTGGCATAGAAAAACTTATTTTAAATAGTGGTAACTAGCTTTTGCTTAAACCAACGTCCTAGGCGTAAACTAGTTTCAGTTGCATTACTGAAATCTCACACAATTTTGTTTTGTTTTTTTTGAAAGGGTCACAGCTTTATTTAAATATTCTTAACGCAATCATATCAAGATTGTTTTTCTCAATAATTTTAAAAATGCATAGTTTATTGTCTCTTATTCTTGTATAAACACAAAAGTTCTAAGCTTATGGTGGAAGAAATTTCAATTTTGAAACAAGCCAAATATGTAAGTGTATAAAAACATTAATTTTTTATTAAACATTGGAATATTAAGCATATTTTCAAATTGAATGTAATAAAACACTTTAACGGAGATGCATGTAAACTGCCGTTACCTAAATAACTAACTTGCGTCTACAAATAAATAGAAACCAAAATGTAAGCTACAATAACAGGAACGGAAGGGAACAGTTCTGCAGACGTAGATTCCAATATTTTCAAATTTATTATTCCATTGCCTTGTGAGGTTTAAGTTTTTAAAAGCTGGAAACACAAATGAAAAACTTATTGTGGTGTTACTCACCTTCTGTGTTTTATGGATGTATCTGAGCGTTTATAGGTTTAAAATATAAGCTTCAGAAGTTGTTATTTTATGCAATAGTTAAATATTTAAACCGAATCCTACCAAACCCTACAGTAAAAATAATAGTTTACAACTGTTTTGAGTAAAACAAAACGCAATTGTTGTGATCATGTTATTCTTATCACTTCTCTTCACTTTAGGCGGATGTTATGGAATAATAATATTTTATCGAGGAGTTTGTCAGTTTCAGGAGCTCAATGGATATTTTTATTTTTAAGCTAGTTAGACCTTGGTAGGATTTGTACTCCAAAACATGTTTTTTAATAACTTAAGGCAATAGTTTTACCCAATAAAAACACATTTCTCTTGTGCCATACTCCTCTAATCCCATCCCCAAGTTTGCTTACTTGCTAGTTTTCCACCACAACGCCTCGGCAACAAATTGTGAAGTAATGCAGTGGACAAACGTTTAACGATGTCCATTGCACAACATGTGTTAAAAATACAATCTGCGGCCTTCAACTTCATTAAGTCTTCTACCAACTGTTCGTCCGTGATTTGTTTCGGCATGTATTTTACATTATCGACATTTTCAGCTCATTACACATCATGTGTGTCAGGAATAATATGATGTATAAAAGCAACAGTTAAATAACTCCGGTTGTCATATATCAGCTGTTATTTCTGAAACTGTAAATATGTCTGTTTCAGCAAATGCGGGGCAATTAAGCTTTCGTTACAGTACATTAAGCTACGTATTAATAAGTGGAAATATTAGCAGACTAGATATATCTACCCATGTGTGTGAGGTGGAGGCTGTATTAGTTAGATAGATCGATATTTGTTAGATGATGAGAAAGAGAAATAGACATACTAAGGAGAAAGAAAAGGGAATTAGGAAGAATTGAAAATATCCAACACAACCCTAAAACATTAGAAATTTCATAAAATTGGTCCAAACGGTTTCTAGAACAGAGGTTTCTTTCTGTTAAAATTTAACAAAAAATTAGAAAATATTGAAAAATCAACTTTTTGTACTATACTAACTATTTTTTGAGCTTAGCATGTGAGGTTATGTTATTGACAATTAAAAGACGCTCACAAAAGTAACAGGTTATTCATTTATTTACCAAGACGCGTTTCAATAACATTCATCATCAGTGAGTGTTGCTACTACAAACAATAATTTACAACTTATGTTACAACTTATGTTAGTTGTAAGTAAGAGCTTGTAGCAACAACACTCTTTGAGGATGATAATGACTTTGTAAATAAATGAATAATCTGTGAGTTTTGTGCGCGTCTTTTAACTTACTGTTAATAACTTTTTGAAATGTTTATTTTTTTTTTAAATTGATTTTTCAATAAAGATAATTTGTTTGAGCTCTTGAAGCTGATGAAGAAATCAAAGAAAAGTGAGTAAAATTACTACAAAATAGTAAACCTAATAAAAATATTAAGTGGAAATATCGCTTATCCCGGGTGTAAGAAAAAATTAATCTATGATATGCCTTATGTGGTGCTTCATCTATGTTTTAAGGGGAACAGCAGATCGGGAAATGTAATTTTCAGTGGAATATAAAGGAATAACAATGTTCCTAGTACAGTAGAATGCTCGGGAGGAATCCAGTAGTTATAAATAAACTATTATTTCTGAGTTTAAAGATGACCTTCAACAAATAGAAACTATATCCCTTCCAAAAGTGTTGAAACGTTTCTGGAAAGTTTTATATAAACAAGTTTTAAACTGTAAACTGAACGTGTCTATACAATCTCTGTAAAGGATTCATTAGGATTGATATTGTATATATTTACAAAAACTAATATTTAAGGGAAATAGGTTAGTTTAAAGTGAGATTATTTTATTTTTATTTAGTAGGCCTACAACGTTTCATGTGATTCTACTCATCAGCTTTAGATTTGCAGATTTCCTACCTTATCAATGGTTTTAAAGGCGGCAGTTTGTGTGTTTTAATTATTGATTATTTTTCCAAGCAAAAGACACAACTTGTATTATTATTGCTTATGAATGATTTCAAATGATTGGGAATAAAGGGGAATCACAGTGTTCCCGGGGCAGGGGAATGGGAAGGAGAACAGTTTGCCTGAAGGATCGGTTCTACTCCTTGTAAATAAAATAGCTTGGATTGTGTTCATTCCAACCTCTTATAGCAAGCGAGACCAGGAGCGGTAGGAGGCAAATACTTTTAGAAGAAACTTGACAGAACTGCACGAGTCTACCAAAGAGATGCCTCTAGTCGTTGTAAGGAGGTAGTGAGGAGGTAGGAAAAACCACAAGACTTCCCATGGCCAGAGAGTAGGCTATTCAAGTCATCTTAAAAGTGATAAACAACACATATTTTCATCAGTTGCTTTACATATTATCCTGATGTAAATGGAAGTCTATAAGAGACAAAGTTTCTATGGATATGTTTTGACTATGTTGACAGAAACAACATTTCTTAGAAGAGTTTTAAAAAGTCCATACTTTTTAATATAAAATTTGAGTTACATTTGATACAATTCTTTTATCAAATGTTAAAACAACCAAAAATATTCTTTAGTTTTGATATGCTCATGATATATTATATTTCATAATTGCGACTAATGGGTTCAAGATATGCGTCTGTTTTCGAAATATGAAATATACATTTTGATTAGGTTTTGTACTCAACTCGCGCCAATTTTACTGGCATTTTCACAAAACGGGCTTTATTTCTGTTTTTTTTCTGTTGGACTATTAATTAACGAGTCGAGATGTGAGGGACGTGGGGGAGTCTTCTAACGAATCCGTTCAATACACCCCCTTTCTCTTCCCACCCTACTTCGTCTTCTTAATAATGACGCTCTTAAAAACAAAGATGGACGCCGAGTTGAGCGCCTGTGTTGTCTTGCAGGAGAAGCTTCCCCCTCCACCTCAACAAAATATAACAGCTTCGTTGTTGTAGCATTACGTTATTTCCAAAACAAAAACACGCTCGCCTCAGTTGGCTGATTAATTGTGCGTTTTGTTTTCTTTATCTCGTATTAATTAAATTTGCTCAGCTTATTGTTCACTGAGTTATGCGATTTCGATTTTCCGTACGTTTTATTTTAATAAGACGTCTGTCCATACAAGCCTTATTATTAAGCTTGTAAAGAAAAATAAATATTTTTAAAGTCAACTCCTACTGAGGTCAATATTTTTTTTTTTACTTTAGTTATATTTTATTAAATAATACTATTATTATAAATAAAATAACATAACCTATGCTACAAAACAACTGCTCTACCTCATAAACCATAACATAAAATCAGCTGTTTTGTGATATCATGATACTACTTATTTAAAAAAAAAAAAGGGTTGAAATATCTATATTGCATACCTTGCCCCTTTGTTAAAAGTTTGTCTCCCATACAAAACTAAAGTTAATTAGTTAAATTTAATTATTGAATTAAAATCTGAAAAAACTGTATTAACATCTAGTGTCATCCATTGCAAGTTTAAACAAATGTATTTGAACTTGAGGGGATGAATAAAAAGTATTTTATTAAGGATTGGCATTTTGAAAAAGATATTTAGGTAGAGTGTGAACTAATAGAAGGAATTGAAAAAAAACATATTTCAGAATATTTAGGCTATATAATAATTTCAGAGTATAAAGGCTATTATAAGGTAGTGAGAAAAGGATTTTTTAAATTCCCTAATGATTCACTCGGCACAAGAATCTTTCTTCTTGTTATTAAGGTAGCTTCCGGATCTCTGTAGGTGACGTCATCGTCTAGCCTTCAGGGTTAAGTTGAATACATACAGACTATAACAACCTTGTATATAATCATATGTAATTGGAATACACATTCTAACAATAATACAAGTTACCTATCTAGGCAATCTAGTTTCATTGTCATTTTTAACAAAACCTACGAGTTATATCTAGTTACTGAATTAAAGGTTTTGTATATGAATTCAATTTCAAATAACTCGCTATAAATGTTCTAGCTACCAAATAATTCTCCCCATATTGGTCCTTATAGAAGACGGGAAGATTGGAAGGACCTATCTTATGGGCAGAAGGTCAATTAATAAACTATTTTTAGGGATGAAAAAAAAAACAGTTCTGAAAACTAAATCAACATATTTATATAAAGCGTGAACAGACATTTAATGTCATAACGTTTGTTTTCATTATTTGCTGACATTAATGTGTGAAGGGAAATGTGAAGATGTGTTGAATGTATTTTGTTACAAGTAACGGCTTTAGTTCCTCCAGTAAATGTGTTACTGGAGGACAAAACTATAACCTAATATTTTAGAAAACTATAACCTAAATTCAATAAAAACTAAATACTGTATAACTATTTCTTATGATACCATGTTTTCATATTTAATTTATTTATATTCCATGATACTGAAATTAGAATAATTTTGTTAGAGAATTGCTCTGTAAACATGATGGCTACTTAGGTGAACATTTCTTGTCTAAAATAACAGGAACCATTGCAGGTTCTTACTGTTTAGCAGTGTCCTGCGTTTTTAATATTGCGTGATTATAATATTTGAGGTAAAGCTTGTCGCTCAGTTTTATACTTCTTAAGTAGGTATACAATATCAAAATATTAGTACAATATAATACAATAAGCAATTTGGCAAATACCCTAATACCGCAAAAGTAACTAATATTACAAGTTACTTAAGCGTATGCACATTTCGATAAACATGATATATTTATCAGAGAGGGTTCTTTTAAAATTGCAATCTATAATACAATAAATTACACTCTATACTTTCATCCTAGAGTAATTTATTGTATTCTAGATTGTAATTTTGTAATAGAACCATCTGATGATGATGGCATGGCCATCGAAATATACACAAGCGATTAATTATGCTTAGGTAACTTGTACTATTAGGTAATTTTATTATTTTTTTGGTATAGGGTTTTTTCAATATTTTTATAATTTTTTTGGTATAGGGGTTTTTCAATAATTTTATTATTTTTCTGGTATAGGGGTTTTTCAATATTTTTATAATTTTTTTGGTATAGGGGTTTTTCAATAATTTTATTATTTTTTTGGTATAGGGGTTTTTCAATATTTTTATAATTTTTTTGATATAGGGGTTTTTCAATATTTTTATATGTAAAATAATTTAATAATAATATTATTGTTACATTCCTTTGATTTTTCTATAAATTCATAAGTTTTCTAATAAATCACTTATTGGAAATGTTTTAAATTATTACTAAAGTCAAGAAATAAACAAGTATTAAAATTGCAAATAACTGTAGTAAAAGAGTGGCTAGGGACTTTTACCCACTTCAGATTAACCAACTAGTCAGTCAAGATTGTAATTATTGTAATCTAGGTTGTAATTTATTGTATTCTAGATTGTAATTTATTGTATTCTAGGTTGTAATTTATTGTATTATACCTTGTAATTTTGTAACAATACCCGCTGATAATAATGGCATGGTCATCGAAATGTACATAAGGGTTAAATCTTGGGTATCTTGTAATATTGGTTATGTTTGTGGTATTGGGGCAAATAAATATATATTAATAAAAATATTAATCAATATTTGTATTCCCAAGTAAAATATAGTATAAAGTGAAATGTGAGTTATTTTTTCAACCTTTATATTAAGGCTAACAAACATAAAGTTTTACCTAATGGTTTTGTCTTTACTTTAAATAATAAAAAGACCTAAAGTAAATATTTACTAAATATTGTACTATAGTCAGTTAAATAAATGCATACATCTAAGCTTAATTGTACAATGGAAGCGGTGTAATTACTATAGGTTCCCTTCTGCATTTATATTCCTATAAATGAGCGAATATATTCTGCTTATTTATAGAGACATTGAGGGAACAAGATGTTTACAAACAATATAGATATCTAACAAGCAGGAGTCCTTTACACTTGTCTGAACAAGTGCTTACGAAGCAGTGTGATGTTCTGCGGCGTACTCTTGTAATCCAGGACACATTCATCCCTCATCCCTTCCACCCCTTGTCTTCCCCACACATGTGCTCTCGCATTCCGCAGACAAAATCTGGAACAATCCCATCAGTTAGATGCAAACTCCGCTGTCCAACCAGACGGCCAATATAAGGGTATTCATCAATCCAAAGTACAGTTATGGAGCATCTTTTTACTGGGAAAATATTCGTTTAGAGTGGATAAAACCGAATCAATTGATTTCAAATGAATAAATAAGAAATTAAGAATGCTGAATATAAAAAAAAGATATTACTAAAATATAAACGAAAGAAAAAAAACAGTTTTACATAAACTAAAATAATTTTAAAAACATATTTAAAAGTACATATTATAATGTATTTAAACATAAAGTAATACATTTGAGTATATATTTCTGCCTTTCTAACTTTACAAAATTTTGCTGTAGACATAAAAAAAGGTTTTTAAAAATACATGTAAGCATAATTTACATAAATAGTAATTTTTGTCTTAATATACTAATTTTATTTCTCTTAGGAATGTTTTATAGGCCTATATTATAGTACATTGTCTGCCTTTTTCGAGAAGTACAAGCAATCTTTTCCTTTGTCTACTGTTTTCGGAATTATTCCATTTTCAAAACCGTAATAGTAATTGTTAAGTTTAACTTTTTAAGGAAGTACTACTTAAATTTGAAAATGGATTTATTCCGAAACCCGTCAACAAAAGAAACTATTGTATTGTTAGGAAAGGCATATAAATGTACTCGAATATACAAAAACATTTCCCAATAGTAGTGAAGATTAGTACAATCGAAGATACAATAGTGAAGATAACAATAAAATTGCTATCTTCATAAACTATGCATGTATGTATTTTTACAAATAGTTTTTATGACTACTAAAATTCTAATGAACATGTTTCACATAAAATACCATTACTATTAAATGTTTATGTTTTATTTCGATGGTTTTTATGTCCATGTTTCTGGCATATACTGGCCGAAAACAAATATTAATGACGTAGACAGAAATATGTTTAAAAATATAATAAATCTTTAAACATAACGCCAGTTCCAACACTTTATACCGTAATTATTAGTTATATAAGAATATTGTTTAATTGTTGTCAAATCGCTTGATATTTTTATATAAATTAACTTGTGACAGGATTTGGAGCTATTAGTGTTTCCAATAACGTATTTATGAAGTTGCCTACGTAAACCAAAGGCCACCTGATTCTTATCTTAAAATATGTTAAAGAAAAATTCCAACTTCAGGGCAAATATAGAAACTACCTGATAAAAATAATAGAGGGTTATAATTAATAATCTTGGATTATTATTTTTATTTAAAACTTCCAACTATTCACCTTTTTCTTGACATCTCTAAAAGAATATATTATAGAGTTTGTTCAATCAGGTTTTATTAATACAAACACTGATAGTTTCAATGTATATCAAACATTTTATCTCTCAGCTTAGATATGTTTTAATATATAAGTACAATATTCTCTATAATTCTACGTGGAATTGGAAATATTTGAATAATTACAAATTAAGATAAATTGGTCAGTCGGAAGCGCAGCAATTGTCTATTTCCTGTTTGACGGATATTAATTGTTACCCCACGCTTGGTTAATTGTTCCATAGGCAAACTGGCCACGTAATCGTTACCTGAGGAATACACACACATACACACAGAGGCTCGCGGGCACATACACACACACACGCGCGCGCGCGCACGCGCGCAGACACACACACATAATGTAAAATATTTTTTAGTCTATAAAACACAAAAGGTAAATTATTGGATTTTACTATCAATTTCATTAAAGTCTAATTCACTAATACTGACTAGTTTCGGCAATGACCTCGCCTTCACCAAGGATTGTCATACATTTACGGTAACACTTAGAGTGCACCAAGTACTCATGAAGCCTAAATCGCCGCTGATACTAGTCTCGGAGAATAAACCGTTGTAAATTAGATTTTAAGTAGACTTTGTCAATACTTACGTTTCTCTAGTTAAGCTTTATTAATAAACTCGAAAAAGATGAATAAATATTTATCTTTATCTTTAAACTACTTTTTAAGTGATATATTGTGGTTTATTTACAATTATCTACTTCTCAAGAATATACCTATCGATCTTAACTTTTGATTAATTTTTTAAAATATTTATCATTTCTAAATAGTAGACTACCTTTATACAACTAGAGACCGACTTCTACTGATAAGATTTAAACATATATTTAGCAAAATGAACATAACATTATTCCTAACAGCAGATTGCATGGTAACATACACACATAATGTTACTTTTATATAAATCCAAATTAAACTGTATTCAAGTATTATTTTATCTTTAATTGTTTACACACTGTTCTAGTCTCGAACCCAATACTATACCTGCTCCGTGATAGCATGCGTATGCAACATGTGATGCAGTAGGCTAATTGTAATTAGGTAGTCCTACATATTTACGGGGGAGGTGGTTTTATAAAAACAAGAAATCAGTCTTATTATTATAGAAAAAAAATTGACAATTTTTACTTGAGAAACAATATTTTGGTAGTATCAGTTGAATGTGCAGGCGATGACATTTTTTGAATTATGTAATCTATTGACACTGTTTACCTTAAACCTGTTATGTTTGAAGGTCTAATAAAACCAGAGAGGGAAGGAAAACGTAGCTGTTGATAAAGTAATGGTTTCTGGTACTTGTAAGCACCATTACATTTATAGGCCTACTATTTATCCCAAGTGAAGTAATATGGAAAATCTTGAAATTATGGGAAAATTATGCATACAACTCTCAAATGCTGGGTACGTTAACTTATCTCTTTCTAGTTGATAACAATGCTTATGATTCTGCGATACCTAAGGGGTTGCTTTTGTGGTTACAAGAAGATTACGAAAGGACAATGGTGGGAGTTAGGTATGAGGAATCCAGTCGACCTTTGTCCACTGTCACACAAAATTATCGTATAAACCTTAGTGTACGTTAACTTATCTCTTTCTAGTTGATAACAATGCTTATGATTCTGCGATACCTAAGGGGTTGCTTTTGTGGTTACAAGAAGATTACGAAAGGACAATGGTGGGAGTTAGGTATGAGGAATCCAGTCGACCTTTGTCCACTGTCACACAAAATTATCGTATAAACCTTAGTGTACGTTAACTTATCTCTTTCTAGTTGATAACATTGCTTATGATTCTGAGATACCTAAGGGGTAGCTTTTGTGGTTACAAGAAGATTACGAAAGGACAATGGTGGGAGTTAGGTATGAGGAATCCAGTCGACCTTTGTCCACTGTCACACAAAATTATCGTATAAACCTTAGTGTACGTTAAGGCTGGACATTTCTACGCATATATTCAAGCTCTGGAAGATACACGTTTTAAAATGATATTAAATTTTATTCACAAGTAACAAGAATAAATACAGATTCTTTTTGAAAGAAATGGACTAGTATATAGCTTGCCTTAAATATACTCAAAGAGACCTAATACAAGATCGTTGCTCACATATCGAAAAAAGAAATAGACTAGTATATAGCTTGCCTTAAATATACTCAAGAGACCTAATACAAGATCGTTGCTCACATATCGAAAACAGAAATAGAAACACAAATATAACTAACTATAAATATAATGAACAAACATACAAGAAATAAATAAGAGATGGTTTAGCGTCTCCATAATAGAAGGAATTCCCTAAGATGAAGGAATGAAGGGAAATAAGTCCCTAAGGAGTAGAAGTCCCAATACTGGGTCTCGATAAATGACACATCAATAAAAATATACACACACTGTTCTTAATATTAAGGTACCAAAAACCTAATTTAATCAGAAGGAAAACAGCCCAATAGGATTTCAGTATTCGGATCCGGATATCTGTTCATGTGGTGAATCTTATAGTTGTTAATAAAAAAAACGTAGTACATTTGGCTTTGTCTTAAAATAGCACTTAAACTTGTCATAATATTATAAGTTAACGTTTATTGTATATTAATGTTTAACCCTCCTTTTTCAGAAACTATTGTTTGGTTTCTTTGTGGATGGTTAATATTTCCACCCATAAATGGATTGTCTATTTAAAATTTATCACAGTTGCATTTATTAGGTTTTTTATTTTCAGTTGTATTAAACGTATTGCTGATGTCAGTGGAGATCTATTTACATTTTATTAAGTAATTATTCAATTATCCAGTTTTTAACGATTTGTTTTCATACATTCATACTCTTTAAATGTCTATCAAATGTTTTTAAAAGATTAAATATTTTGCTTCACGATTTATTCAGTTTATTAATTGAAATTACTTTCGTAAAATGAGGAAATAAATTCACACTATAAGCACCAACGGTAATCAAATGTTGAAATTTTATGTAATTCGCGTATTTCCCCCTTAATACATATTTTTCAGATGCGGTTTTTAAAAGCTTTCCCAAAATAGTCTAGACGTTCGTCACTCATGTAAACGCAATAAAACTATAATTTCCCTCACAAGGATAACGGGAGGGGAACTTGAACCCCTCTAGATCACAAAGTTTACACTGTTAATGCGGGAAGTGTGTTAGTTTCACTTTGCTCGGAGTTGGAATCTGACACAGATTTTGAGAAATTACAAACGCCAGAGCAGTATTTACAATTATCGTGCAGTTTTTATTTATAAGTGTTTTATGTTTTAGTTATTAAACATTTTAAAGGCTTTCAGACAGATTGATTTAATTTAATGTTCTCCCAAATAAATGACTGAGTACGTTGCATTTATGTTATCTGAACTGTATACTTAATGTAACATAATATTTTTTTCATCCCAATACTTTACAATGTAAAAATATGTTACAGCAAAAGTTATAGATGGATTAAATATATTAGATTTTAAAATGTCCCTTTCTTTAAATAAAAACAAACAGAATAAATAAATTAATATAAAACACCTAAAAATGTAGTGTTAGCTTTTAAAGAAACCAGTGATATAAAACAAATATTTTATAGTCAATTCCTACTTAGGACAACAAACAAAAATTCATTTTAGTTACTTGTTTATAAATAATTACAATTAATTTAAATAAAGTAACATGATGTATGGATTAAAACAGCTGTTCTACCTCACACATTATAACAGTTTTATGAAATCATATGTGATATTTATTATAGCCTAAGCCAAATGGAAGAAATATATTATTGCATACCTTGCCCCTTTTGTGAAATGATTTTTCTCCACACAAAACTAAAATTAATCAAATAAATTTGGTTAATGTATTATCATTTGAAAAACTAATATCATTAAGTGTTGTTCACAACTAAAAAAAAATGTATTTGAACTTGGGGGGTTGAAAATAGAGTATTTTAATAATGATTGAAAATTAGAACAAGATAAATATAAGGAGAGTGTGGACTAATGGAAAGAATTGAAAAGAACATTAATCAATATACACACAAGCAAATAAAACAGACTTTAAAGCATGTTTATAAAATATTTTAAAAATATAAATGCAAAAATAAATCTTAAAAATACTACCAGCATATTTCATTTACTATTTTTAAAGTATATTTTGTAATAGTGAATAATAATAAATAAACACTTATAGAAATAAAATAGATATGCTTACCTGAAACTAAGAAATTAACAATCTTTTAAAAACTACTTAACATGTATATTAGTTTATTGCATGCAGGATATGCCTGCAACTGAACAAAACCATTATATATAATAAGGTTCTCATTCGAGGGTAAACAGAGGTAAATGATAAATTAATTACATTATATTAATTGTTTAATGTTAAAGTGTTTATCCAAGGATGTTTGCGTTGACTAACGTGGCCGCCATTTTAATGCCGGTAGTTGCGGGGGCGTGGCGACGCTTTCCCCAAGCGCCGTGACGTCCCAGCCTGCCAGCAGGACGCAAAATCTCCCGATGGAAATACCTCTATCCTGTAAACATATAGTACACATTGTTTATGATCTTTCAACTATATAAACAACATTTTTAAATTTATTAATTAATTGTACCTTTTAATATCATCAGAGCAAATGCTTTTCTTTATGTTGAATTATATAGTAAATTGTTTTTAAAAGATTTAATTTAACTGGAAATATAATTATATTAACTCTCGGTTTTTTAATATTTATTGCTAATTTTATATAAGGTATTACAGTTAGTCAAAACGGAAACACCAAGTATAATTAATCTGGATATATTAAAATATATACTTCACTGTCATTCAAAAGCGCTGTTATAAACAATCATTATAATAGGTGCTAATAAATATAGGTTATTTTATGTATAATTGTATTTCATTAGCAGCCTGAAATAATACACACAAAATAAATTCAAGTTAGAGTTATAAATAACTAACCTGTTAGCATGATTGTTTTGTTTAATGTTGTTCGTATTTTATCTAGGACTAATAACATGAAATAATATGCTTAGAATTAGGACATTTCATTTTAGAATTAATTGAACAGATTTCATAAATATTTTAAAAAATATGCAATTCCAAAGTAGTTAGCGGAATTATTTCAACCCTTTTGTAAAGAGATATGTTTCAACTTTTAAATAAAACTTGGAAACACTTCAGAGTGATAGAGTAGATAAATAAGTACCATACGTGACAAAAAGAAACAGTGCTGAAATCAGCTGTAGTTTCAAAGATACAAAACCTTCAAGAAAGGTACGAGTGTTGCTGAAATTGAACGGACGTCCTATAGAACATGTTTATACCCGAGTGTAACAGGTTTAGCTCCTTTTTACTTGTATGTGATTGTAAAACTATGTAAGTAAAATGAAATCATACTGTTTATTTTGACGATACATCTTGTATCTCATAATTTTACGTTTAGCGTATTTTTACATTTAGGCCTACTAAATAAATAGTGTAGCCTTCACACCAGTCGTACATTTTAATTATAAATATGTAAATTGCGAAAAAAAATTAGAAGAAGCGCAAATAAATATTGTGTATTTAAAAAGCTTTGAATCCACTTGAATCTTCGCTTTGCCATTCAAAGATTTATACGCAAGATATTCTAACATATAAGCTGATCAATTGATGGTTTTTTCATAAATTTTTCTAGATTTTTAAAAACTTAGTCCAAGTCTAATCCGTTTCATAAGTTCGTAAAAAATTAGTCTACAATATTATCTGCAATCTTATAGCAACCCACGACATGTTTTAATCATTAACTATTCCGGCCATAAACATTAAAGTTTTAAAAATTTCAAATAAAAACCTTAAAAAATATAGTTGCTAAATAACCAAATATATTTCCATATTGAAGTGGTCTATTTAATTTAACCCGTCAATTTTTGAAATTTACTTATATATGTTTTTATTTTTGATAGACGAAACAAATTTATAGACAGCCTAATAAGATTACATAATAGTAATAATTAATAAATAAAGACTATGGTAAAGATATTTTTAAATTCGTGTGAACACACCAGACGCATTTTTTTTGGTGGGTCTGGCATGATTTTTAAAAATGGCATAATTTATATTTTAGATTTCAAACGTATGTCCAAAGTGTAACATATGTTACTCATATAAAGGATATTTTACACTTTATTTAGAGGTTATGCTATTTATAATAAGTAAATCAACATTTGTAAATTATAGAACTAATATTAAATTTTATAATCCAAGTAGTAATAAAATATAAATTATTTATTTTGTAGATTTAGAGTTATTAATTAAAATTATTTTACGTGGGTGCTACGTTAACTCGCGTTTATGTGAACACTTTTTTTAAAAATTGAATGTGCATACACATTTTATTCTATACACTTTATTACGTACATTTTTATTACATCCATGCATTTTATTTTATAATCTTTATAACATTAAAACATTTTTTCACCGGACATATGGGGTCTTTATGTGATTGCGAGGATGCTAAGGCAGGTTACGAAAGAGAGAGAGTGAGAGAGAGAGAGGGAGTGAGAGAAAGAAAGTGAGAGGGAGAGAAAGAGAGGGTGAGAGAGGGAAAGAGAAAGACAGACAGTGAGAAGGAGATAGAAAGAGAGAGAGATTTGCGGTATCGGTAAATAGATACACAGATAAAGAGAGAGATAGAGGAAAAGAGAGAAAGGTATTGTTTTGCATTACCGATTGATAGAGGAATATAAAAAGATTTATAAAGATAGAGGGAGAGTGAAAACATATGGTTCTGCATTATAGATAAATAGAAAGATAAATAAATAGATAGATAAAGAGCGAGATAGAGTAAGAGAGAAAGAAAGATATTGTTTTGCATTTTCCATAGATCAAGATAGATAGATATATTTAAATAGAGAGAAAGGCAGAGTAGGTGTGAGAGAGAGTGAGTAAGAGAGAGAGGAGGTATAAAAGTTTAGAGTAAAGAGAAGTAACATTTTCATAGCCCCTTCCTAAGCTCCTGTGTAATAAAGTTTGGAAGTTGATTACTAATTAGCGATAAAAACATTCAAAATATATAATTCGTCGAATTGACTGATCGAATCATTAAACTTTCGTCCCTTTGGTTTCACTATTTAAAATAAGTTTAAACGCTCTGGCAAAGAAGAAACATTCTAGTTTAAAACATCATTACAGATTTGTTTACCTGTGAGCTAAAACCTTTTTAAAAGTTAGAACCAACAGCCACAAAAAGCGCCTTGTAAGATTGAATACTGCTCTTCCACCCTCCCTAACCACTGAACATAACTACCCCGACCGACAAACTTAGTGTGTGCTACAAAACATCTCTCAATTGCTGTAATTAATTAAGTCTTGGGCGACAAGTTCATAGAAAAACCTTTTCCTGTGCTCTATAAAACTACATAATTTTATAAGGCTTGTTTGTAATTGCAAAAAAAATTATTTTCGTCAACAATATTCTTTAATTAGCTTCTATTAAACCCATTGCATTTGGCTCCTTAATGAGCTTTGGCAAGTAAGGTAATGCTTCCGTGTTACCAAACACACTATCGCGCACTGGTAAAATAATTTTATTAATATTTTTACCTATATTAGGAATAGGACGGCTAGGCACGGACAGTTAATACTTTCACTTTAAACCGGAAAACGTTAGGGCGATCACTTCGAAATCTTGCTAAAGGAATATCTGGTAAACCCAAGTAACAGACGTTTGCTTCCTCTATAGAAAGACGGTTAATCTTTTGTTTTCGTCACTTACCTAACCCTTACTTCAACATTCGTGCAAATACTTTCATTATCTGTTTACATTATTACCTACTTTCTAATTTGGTGTGGCTGCAAAAAGGCTTATTTTATAAATACCTTTTACTATAAAATATTGAAATACTGTTAGAAAATCTTTCCGTGCACAAAGCTAAGTCCGTCAGAATGTTACGATAGTAGCACACGTGTTCTGTACATTACATTGGTAAAGTGTACAAGTCTATTAATATTTGATGTACACAATATTATTTATTTTTTAATATATTTTTTGTTATGAAACATAAACAGTTATATTTGTATACGGTCTAATGTAAAAATAAACCTTGTAAGATATCCCGAACAGCCGTGAGGTTTCTCTCCCTTTTTATTCTTTCTTCCCGCGTATTCCTAGATACGCTTCCTTCATCCTTATATTTCTGCAAGATCTACCCTCGGAATTCTTTCTGCTGGCATCATTGCCCTGTCCCGGCTTCTACACATGCATCAATGCACAAGTAATGATTGAGCTAGGCTGTGAGTCAAGGCTATAAATGAATAAATAACTGCAAACGAACTCATAAAACAATATACTTTATTATCACGCGCGTTTCAATGACTTATGTCTTTTTCATCGGTGACACTACTACAAACTTACAACCACAACTAAAATATCAGTTGGGGTTGACTGTATTTATTGTTTTGTAAGTTCGTTTGGATTTATTTTTTTATTTTTCAATGATATGGCTTTTTCTCAAGCTCTCACATTTCTACTTCGTCCTCTGCTTTCTACACGATATTTTTAGAACGTAAATTTCACTTCTTTTATCTTCTTTTTTTTGTTTCCCTTTGTCTTTTCGTACTCATTTTTGTAATTCAGTTTCCTTCTCTTTTATATCTCGCTTTGCGCTAAATTCCATTTAGCATACTTTACATCTCGTTTCTGTCTTACACGTTCTTTTATTACTAATGCATATTTACCGTCTTTATTTAGCTCCATTCCATAGCACTTCTATTGGTTATAGTTATTGATTTTGTCACTGCCTTCAGTCTCCATATCTTCCATGTTGTGTAGCTTGTCCTCCTTATACTCATTGGTATCGCACTTTTTTCTTCTTTGATCTTTCAAGCCATATGTTACATATCACCTTTGTCTTGAGCTATTACAGCCTCATTATTCACAGATTGGAATATAAATACTGATATATCGTTAACCTCTCTACAGTCCTTTGCAATCGCTCACAGCATGTGCGATATCACAAACACCCTTGTCGCTCCTTAGACGGCAATAATTTAGGAGATATTTATTTTACGTTCCCTAGAAGGTTCTTTCTGAGCTTTTGCCTAAGTGTAACTGAATGCTTACTCTAGGATATTTCAATTTTCCAATACAATTATGTTACCCTTTCTTAGTAGATGCACCTCTTTATCAGTGGCAATTTTCTTTTTAAAGACCTGTTTAAGGGTAGATATATTACCCACGCATGATTGGCCGCTTTGGTCTTCTGCTTCAAGTCCTTCAATTTATCGCTTTGTTGGACTTGTTAAGATTCTTCCGTAAAATTGGTTAAACGTTGAAGTATGGCTCATGTTATCGCATTTTTTATTCTGTAAATTTTTATGGATTGTTGATATAAAAAAGTATTGATGGCCGATAATTCCAAACAAAAATTATGCATTCGTTGGAAGAATTTTGTAATTCAGTTCAAGTAGCAGAGGTCAATTTTGGAGCAACTGTGCACTGTGTTAGAGGGTTAAAAAGGTTAAGTGAAGAAAGCATAAACTTGTTCTCTGGTGGTTTCATTAATAAACCCCAATTGCTCCGACACAAATTTAAATTTTGGCTTAAACATTGCTATGTTGCTTCCTCATAGCGAAAGGAAATTAAAATGAATTTGTAATTGGAATCGAACCAACGGAAGTTACAAATAATTCCTAAACTTTGCAAAAACTATTACAACACTGGGTCCTTGTATCTTTAAAAATCTATGGTATAGGTCTGCAAAGTGTTTTGTATTGTTTAGCAATTAAACTAATTTATAAATAAAATATAAAATATCAAGACCATAGTTGTACAATATATTACAATAAAAATATTGTCAAATACCCCATACCAAAGAAATAATAAAAAATAACTAATATTACAAGTTAGCTAAGTTTAAACACTTATGTGCATTTCGATGAGTACATCATCATCATCAGATGGCCTTATTACAAAAGTACAATATAGAATACAATAATATTCTAACTAGACGGGTTCTAGACGTCTAGATATTAATTTTAAAACAACCCTCTGATGATGATGACACGGTCGGAAGTGATGTGCGGAAATGTACATAAGAATTTAGTCTTAGATAACTTGTAATATTAGTTATTTTTTATTACTTTTGTAGAACTGGGGGTTTTGCCAATATTTTTATTGTATTAAAAATTTAAAAAATGAGGGCATTTACATACGAAAAATATTTGACACTACCAGACTTCAAACACTAGTTCGTTACTGTATTAGAGGTAACGGTTTTACGTTTTCAAGTCATGGTTTGACGTAAAGGTTTGTAAAAACGTATGTCTAAGTAAATTGGGCACTCTACTTCCCAAGAGTTTGTAACGAATCAGTTAGACGAAGAGTAACTAACACTAATCACGCATGTTTACTGTTTGTAAGCAAAGAGCTTTTAATGTTTATAATTATCCTTATATGTGAAATATTTAGTTACAGTTTTGAAATATTTTGTAAATTTTAGAACAAAATTAAAATAAATATCACAATGATAACGTTTTTGTATGACAAATAATTACAACTTGATTTGTTTGCAAGTATAGCTCTAAATTCTTAAAAGAGAATAATATTTTTTACCTTAATTATAAAATTATAATAATTGCCTAATATAAAAACCTGTTTTTACAACAACTTTTTTTAAAACGAATGGAATTGTTTTTAAATAAAGTTTTATCAAAAACAAAACTCTCTCCGAATTGAAAAATTGAAACTGATCCAGGTGGATTTCAGGTTGAACTAAAAAACCATTAGATTTAATATAAATTCCTTAACTAAACAAATATTATAAGGAAAACATTGTTAAATGCACCAAAGAAAGTTTTTATTTTAGTCACTTTTTGTAAAAGTGATACTATTAATGTAAATAAAGTAACATAACCTATGCGTTATGCCACGTAACCAGCTGTTCTGCCACATAACCTATAACATAAAATCATCTCTTTTTTAAAATCATATATTAATACTTACTTTAAACCAAATTAAACGAAATAACTATATTGCATTCCTTGTCCCGTTTTATGACAAATTTTTGTCCCATAAAAAACTAAAATTAAATAATTAATATTTGAAAGAACTGTATAACATCAAGTGTCATCCACTAACTCTTTAAAATTATGTGCTTGAACTTAAGTGGATGAACAAAAAGTATTTTATTAACAATTGAGAACAATATATATATATATATATATATATATATATATATATATATATATATATATATATATATATAAATATAAAATACGTTTTCTTGTTTAATAATTTAAAACAACACAGGTTATTCAAATACAAGAATATGGATATAAAATAATAAATATTCTTGTATTTGAATAACCTGTGTTGTTAAAATATATATATATATATATATATATATATATATATATATCACAATCGCAGTCTAGAACAACCCTGTTCAGTATGCACGAAGATAATGGCAAGGTCAGTCATTGAAAGTTAACTCGCATAAATACCAAGTAAGATTCTTGTTTAAGTTCATAAATGAAAGTGATAAGTGTATACAAGAAAACAGTGATGCATAACTACAAAAAAAAAAAAATATATATATATACACACATGGAGAGTGTGAAATAATAGAAGGAACTGAATAACGAGTTCTAATCCAAATTTCTAAGTAGAAATTATCTTTTTAAGTAGTTTGTTTTAGAGTTTTGTCATTTTTATTGTAGTTAGAGATATTTACCGAAATATATATATATAATTAAAAATCTAATATAATCTAAATCTCTTTAAAAAATAAAACCTTTTAGTTTAACCCTTTTGACGTATGACGACAGCACACAGCTAAAACGTTAGAAACAGTGTGACCACACCGCCGTCACATAAAGTTTGCAAGCTGTAAAAGCACCTCCATAAGACCAAGACTTGGAGTTAAAGTTGCCCGTAGGAAATATTGTGCGCTTCCTGTGTAGATGCAAAGGATAGCGCTGTAGAGGAAGTGGAGATAGGTGTGTCTTTGTTACGAGATGAAAAGGCTTTGCTCGGAACCGATATAAATTATGCAGCTTACTATGTGTGCTGAGCCTTTGTTTTCAAGGAGTTTTGTGAGCATTGTACACTGAGACAAAAACACAATTTTAAGTTATGCATTGTTATGTGTTTTTGTTGTTGAGTTGTGCGGTAAACCTTTGCCTACCGCCTTACGGAAAGGAACGCTATTGTGCCATGCTTCCTTCCTGTGCCTTCATAACTCTCCTTTATTTGTTCAACGGCAGAAGGTATATTTTCATAGTGTTAAAGAAAAACGCATACTGTAATGTAACTTAATAAATAATAATGACTTTTTCTATATTAAGAGGATGGTTTGAGGAAAGAAACGAAAGAGATTTTTCACTTGGAACGTATTATAATAGAACAGGGTAATGTCCCCAATAGTAACCTTTACCCACCCATCATTACAGGCTGTTCCACCTTAGCTGGCACTTGACTAATAGAAATTCTGTACTAGTCTAGGAGAAAAACATTGTCTGCCGTCATGCTGGTTGCGTCAGTTATCCTCGCGACTCTCGTGAAGGCTCTCCAGAAAATTAAATACTAAATGCTATAAGTGATGTTCGTCTACACCCGTTACAAGTTTGTTAAACTCAATAAACACTTTTATAAAATGTTTGTAAAAAATCTAGTAATGTAATAATGATGCGCTTGCCTTTTTTTTTGTTTAAATAGTTTTAAAAAATGTTCGCAGAACTGTCTTTGCGTAACCTTCACCCCGCGCCTAGAGTTCCGTGTCAGTTCCAAGTACTAGCTTACGTGTCAACAGCACAAATTTGACCCTAGGCACTTACTTATGTTTTCCAACTGGAGCAACAAGAACATTGAAAAGTCACAAAAGTTAATAACCATTAAGGGCGATCGAACTCAGGACCACCAGTTGGTTGTCAACAGCTAAATCCATAAAATGTTTAGCCTGTAATAAAATTAATCACTTAAACAATAGTTTATGACTATCCGAACTTTAAAAATCGGATAGTCCTGAACTATTGTTTAAGTGATTAATAAGATTCGCCGAGCCTAATGGACTGCAAAATTCTAGAACTTTAATAAAAGTCTTTAAAGGATTTAGGAAAAAACTCGTCTAATTTGCTACTATGCACCATTTCGGTGACGTATATAATGGGGGGGGGGCACGAAGAGGAAATGTATGAGCTATTATTTTACACATTTTAATAAATGTTAATAAATGTGAATATAATATCATTAGGTACAGGTTAGTTATTGGGTAGAAAATAATATGTTTACAAGCAAGTAATGTAGTTTCATAAAAAGTAAATAATTTCTTACTCTTAATATTAACCTATTCAAGACCATCCATTTACGTCAGACATTATTTGTATATTACAACTTATAAATTTTATTTACTATTTGCTAAACTTACATTACCATTTATGAATGTTCGTAATAAAAATCGAGTAAAAAAATTATTCTAAAAAAATCAAAAGCGGATAGAAAGATTGTATTGATTTTACGTATAAAAGTAAAATGACCCTTCGAATCAAATTTCGTATTCCTGAAGTAATCAACACAATATTTGCGTAAACACGATGAAGAACGGTTAGGTTGATGTCTATTCCTAGTCTAAATTTAGTCGAGTGTCGAGTGTTACCTCGTGTTCGTGCTCCTTCCACCTGAAGTATTCCTGAAGCCCTCGTGTGTCAGAGGTATTACCTACAATATATTGTGGAAGTATTTGTGATATCCCTCAGATCCTCGAGCGATCCTCTATCCTTCTTGACTTCAGGGTAACCCGTGTGTGGAATTATTTTAACTCGAAGAGGTACAGGCCGTTAGAATGTTTTCCTTGAGGGGGGTGTACAACTTGATAAGTCCTAACGGCAGAAAAAGAATAACAAATATACTGAAATTTATATTCAAGTATATCAACATCACCACAAATTAGTATGCGCAACTAAATATATGCAAATTTTATATTTAATCGTAATTAAAACTTTGTTTTCTTTTATATATTCAAGGAGAGTGTGAACTGTTCAATGCTATGAGACACGGTCAAGACTGCTGCTCAGGGCTGTTGTATTAGTGTGCGTCTGTGGTGTGTTATTTTTATAGAGTAGTTGTTAATTATATGTCCAAATATCGTATTTGATTGTGAGTGTGTTTTCTCGTTTAGAAGGTATTGTAAACGGTTTTAGTGGTGTTTATATATCTCGTAGTTTTCTGTTGTGTTTTAGTTTGTTGCTTTTTCTGATGTAATGAAGGACTTTTAGATTAGTGTCTGTATTGTTGTATCTGTGTATTTTAACCGATAAATAACTACTCTATGGACAATAACACCACAGAACATCGATACACTACATGCTCACACTAATACAGCACACCTGACTAACAGCCTTGTCCGTGACTCACAGCATTGAACAATGCAGTGATCTAGTGTGAAACGCGTCTGCTGAAAAATAACAGTAAATAGTGGTTTTCTTGCCAAGTGATCCAAAACTAGTAATTTAAAGAAATCTCAAGATGTACAACACACGAACTGCAAGGTTTAGAGTAGGAATTGAAAATATAAATTTTGTTATTAAAAATATTAGTAGTTTATATATTGTGTTTTTTCTTTCATAGGTTTTTAACGCTTTAAGACCATATAGACAAATTATAATTATGTTAAATAGATTATATATTTTTATAAAGAGTCCAGCCACAATAATGTGTAACATAAATACGAGTCACTGATAGAGCTCCTCGGGGACTGGAGTAATGGAGTTGCCAGCTCGTCTCGAAACTGACTTTCCTTAAACAATATTTATATAAAATAAGTGGAAAGAGTTCATGAAGGCAACTTGACACTTGGAAAGAACTGGTGCGTAGGGGTAGTGGGCGGCGAGGGGAGGGTGGAAGTCGAAGTCTGAGGAGGTAGAGATGTTTGGAAATGAGCTAAGTTTGTTCGGTACTTTCGTATTCTAATGTGCCTCCATCTTTTTAGTTTCCCTTCCACGTCCCTCCAGTCTTATTTTAAATTAGTTTTTACTAATGGGAATATAAAGTTAGATGAAGGTAGAAGGCGAAGGAGGAGGGGGGAATTAATGTTCTATCAGCTCTTATCCCTTGCAAATAATTCTGTTTAAGGCAGACATCGTATTCCTAACTGAAATAAATCTCGGGAAAAATATCTTCTATTAGTAAAACCTATTTTAATGTATTTGTGGCTGCAAAGTTCTTCCATAAATGTAAATTTCTTTAAACAAAACCTACGTGGTTGTGCCATGCAATAAAACAATTTCTATTAATTGTCTTTTGCTTATAGATGTAGACACACACACACACACACACACACACACACACACACACACACACACATACACACACAAACAAACACACACACACACACATACACAAACACACACACACACACACACACACACACACACATACACACACACACACACACACACACACACACACACACACACACACACATACACACACACACACACACACAAACACATACACAAACACACACACACACACACACACACACACACACACACATACACAAACACAGACACACACACACATACACAAACACACACACACACACACACACACACACACATATACACATACACACACTCACACACACACACACACACACACACACACACACACACACACACACACACACACACACACACACACACACACACACACACACACATACACACACACACACACACACACACACACACACATACACACACACACACACACACACACACACACACACACACACACACATACACAAAAACACACACACACACACACTCCCATACAAACACACACACACACACACACACACACACACACACACACACACACACACACACATACATACACACACACACACACACACACACACACATACACACACACACACACACACACACACACACACACATACACAAACACACACACATACACAAACACACACACACACACACACACACACACACACACACACACACACACATACACAAACACACACACACATACACACTTATACACTCACAAACACTGTATATATATATTCTTACTATAACTTATACGCAACAGATAACTTTACTACTTTAGTAGTTGCATCTACTTTACCGAAAATAACAATGCAAACCAGTTATAAAACATCTGTTCTAGGTTCTGATTTTTAATTTTATTTACCATTTTTTAAAATGAATAAAAGTTATTAAATTTACTTTAGAGTAATCAGAAAATATATTCTATAAACAACTAAAAACATAAATGCATTTTGCCCATATAATTAATATTGATGGTGGATTTCTTTATAAACATGCTTCAAATTTGATATAAAGAAATAAAACTATGAAATTAATTTTTTAACATTTAATTTTAGGTGAAATTAGTAGATATTAACATTATTTTTCAATACAGTATTATTATTACTATTTTAGTGATAATCTTAATTTATTTTAATTTATATTTATTGATAAAACAAAATTTTCGTGAATTTGTTTTACTAATACGTCAATAGTGGTAGAAAGTATAATGCGTTATGTTATTTTTATGGTTGACATTCTTATAAATATGAGACATAAATAAAAATCCGAGGCGCAATAGATTCAAGTACTCCAACATTGTTAGGGGAAGAGTTTTAAACAAAGGGGGAGGGGAAAACCCTAATTTTTAGTAAAATAAGAAAAAAGGCCAGACAGTATGTGAAGAAATGTATACATACAAGTTGGGGTACACGCTCAACAGATATTTAGTGTGTGGTACGTATAATTGCATGTGAAGGTGTACCTGCATGTAAGTATGAATGGGAGCGGTGTAGGCCACCAAACCCTACTAGTGTGTGTACAGCATTGTCCTGCGGTTTGACGTGCAGACATAACATCCCAAAAGTAACGAAGTGGGTTGACTCTTACGAGTAGAAAATTTAATAGAGGCTTTATATTTAGGATTATTGAGCGTTTTCAAAACGTTTAAAACTTACCATTAGAACTTGCAAAAAGTCTGTTACATAAAAACTTCTAAGGGATATATCATACTTTTCATAGGAGATAAAAAATATTTAACAAGTGTGGTAAAAAGACGTTATAGACAATAATAATAATGTTGAGCTACCTGAACATATTTCTCCAGAACATGTGTTAACCAGGGACTTTGCGAAAATCAAGACAAAATATAAACCACTATAGGCATAATATAAATCTAACTGCACAATTAGTGCAAATTATTATTATTATTATATATATACCACTTTCACTATTAGTACTTAAACAAGAATCTTACTTAGCATCTATGTGAGTTAACTTTCAAAGATTGATAATACCTCCATTATCGAGCATCGCTGACCGGGGGTTGTAGTAGACTGCCAGCCGTGTGGAATTTGTTCTATTTTCGGATTCACTGCACTGTGGGATTCTTTTAAGTTTGTCTTGCGGTTAATATTGTCTATTAGGTTGAATAATTTATCGTTTTTTCATTTGATTTGTATTTGTTTTATTATGATACTATTCTTATGTTTATAAGTTTGTATTGGTTGAACAAATAAAATGAAAAAAACGATAAATTATTCAACCTAATAGACAAAATAACCCCAAGACAAACTTAAAAGGATCCCACAGTCTAGTGAATCCGAAAATAGAACAATAATGGCACACCACGCCTTTTGACAACGGAAATTCCACACAACTCGCAGTATACTACAACCCCCGGTCAGTGATGCTCGATAATGGAGATACTATCAATCTTTGAAAGTTAACTCTCATAAATACCTAGTAAGATTCTTGTTTAAGTACATATAGTGAAAGTGATAAGTGAATACAAGAAAACGGTGTTGCAAAGTTTAATATATATATATATATGTGTGTGTGTGTGTGTGTGTGTGTGTGTGTGTGTGTGCGCGCGAGTGCATGTGTGTGTGTGTGTGTGTGTGTGTGAATTTGTGTGCGTGTGTTTGTTTGTGTGCGTATGTGTTCGTGTATGAGAGTGTGTGTGTGGGTTTGTGAGTGTGTGTGTATGTATGTTTGTGTGTGTGTGTGTGTGTGTGTGTGTGTGTGTGTGTGTGTGTGTGTGTGTGTTGATTTTGTGTTACAGGTTATTTGATAGAACAGTTGTTAAATGCATAGAATATGTTTATTTACATAATTATGTTATAAAAAGTAATTGAAATAAATTATTTAATTGCTGACCCAAATAGGAATTAACTTTAGGAATATCTCTATATTACTTGCTTTAAAAATACTTATTGGATGAAAAGAATCTTTTGATTTATTGTAAACCCATATCGTAACATAATTCTAATCTTCGTTTAGAATCTTCAAGTAAGTACATTTGTTCTCTAGGACTTTATGAGTACAAACGCTAAACCCCTTATTTTTATACGTCTGAAAGTGTTAGGTACGAGCGCTGTTCTCCAGCAGCGTGCATAAATCTATTTAATGTTTTTGTAGTTAAATTACTTATTGTTTATGCGCCGGCGAAGCACCGTCCTGACATAAAGAGGCAATACTCGTTTAGTTTTGAATGATGGACTCGGAGTTTCGCAGTTAATGGAGTTTTGTTTTTATTGCGTCTCGGAGCTACGGGAGGATTTTTGCCAGTTTTCATGACAAAGCAACCCTACTTCAAGATGAAGGCGAGGCGCTCTCCCTCAAGAATAATTAATGTATCTCATTTTACTTTTACAACCCTCTCAGTAACGTTCTTCCATCCCCCCCCACACCCCGCCTCGCCCGTCCACCTCCTTTCCACTCGTTCTCTTCTGTTAGTGAGTTTTCATTGCGAGATATTAAGAAGTTTCAAAATGGCCGCGTTAATCATAGAAAATTAAAAAGAGCGAGAGAGAAAGAGAGATCGAAGAATGAAGAAGTAGGGGGGAAACGTTTCTCACACTTTGAATAACTTCGTAAGGAAAAGTTTTTAATGGAACTCTAAATCAATAATGGAAGAATTTTAAGATAATGGGGGAAGTTTTTGCCGAAATGAGAAATGGTTCTTACGCCGACTACATTATGCTTATTTATCTTGAATAACTCCACTTCCGCGAGGATGTTTAGCGGAGTAGGTCCAACATTATGTCAAGTTACTTTAGCTATGTAGAGTCTATTAGCGAAACATAGGGGGCTATCTTCAATCACTCTTTCGTCGAAATAAATTGTGGTATTAGTTCTTAATAAAGTATTTTATTTAATTAATTTAGTCGCTCAGACCTTTCGTGACAAACAGATTTGAGATATCAAAAAAACATAAGTTTGTAGTTACTGAAGTGGCAACAGTTTTAATTTTATTACTATATTTACATGTATACATATATCTTTTTTTTGCCACTAATATGCATATTTTTAATGTAGCCTTTAGAAACTTGATAATTTACTAGGCTTCTTTAACTTCAATTCATACAATATGTATTACCCTTAAAAATTATTTAAAAGTCGAAACTACTATCTTCTAAAACATTACCTCGTCATCTAACAATCGTAATATATAACTATACTTATATATATTTTTTATATAAGAAAAAAAATATTGTAGTTTATATAGCTTACAATATATATATATATATATATATATGTAGCTTTAGGCCTATTAGTGTAGACCTTCAAGGAATTACTTGCTGTTGAGGTTAGGCTTATAGGACAGAGCAATATTTAATTGGAGTGGGGGATGAAGTTAAGGAGATGTGGGTGCAATTTCCGAGGAGGACACAAAATCTCAATACAGGATAGACTCAAGAGCTTTTCGCCTTTACCACTTTCCAATTATTTTACAGACCATTTAGGTTCCATTAATATTGGCAAACTAGTAAGTTATATACATTAAAAAAATAAATGCAGAAATGTAGACACATAGGAATTACTATGTTCAATGTGCGAGTGTATATCCTACTGTAAAAATGTTCTAAGAGTAATGAAAAAGTACAGTAAAAACTATAATTATAGACTCAAGAGGACCTACAAAGATGGTAAAATAGTTTTGTTTACATATTGTAAAATAGTTTTAGTAATTTATATTTGTACAACAATAACGGATGTATAATGGCCAGATTGTATATAGGACATTCCGCCTTGCAAGTAACCAGAGCTTTTCTCAATGCGGATTAAGTCATGTAAATCCTGCCACAGAGAGTTTCACGCAGTTTGTGCAAGACTCTAGAACGATAATTGTAAAAAATTTCTAAACTGAAAAATCTGGCACCTATTTATTAAACACGCTTCATTTATAGAACAAAATACAGTAAGAATAATGTTAATTTGTTTTGAATAAATAAATAAACTGTAATATATAGCTAATTACAGTTCTGCTAGTGACAACAATTTACCAAAGGTATTTATTAAAAAGTGAGCTCAATAACTTACTTGAAGTAGTTAATTAATTCAGACTAGTTTCGGTAACGATTTTAACATCATCAAGTTTATTAGACTAGTGTATAGTGACTTTTGAATGTACACCTTTAACATTCACCTTTGGTAAATAAATCTTCTTTTGTAATGAAAACAAGCCATTGAGCAGGCCTGTTTACAGAGTGGAATAGCAGCATGTTGTCCAACAGGTTTCAAGATTATTTAATTAATTATTTTCGTGTAACTCAGCTATTTTCCGTATCCAAATTTTTTAAATCTAATTTATTTAACTTTTTTGTTTTAGTACATCAACTAGGAAGATGTATCCTAGAATACTAACAAAACACATGTTTGGAACATTTTTTTCGGGTAGAACTCCATTTGGCACCTTTAATTTATGACTTTGCGAGTGTGTGATTATGTATTAAAGAACGAAACTGCAGAACATATCTTTTCATCCCTATGTACTTCACTCCCAAGGACTTTACCCAACAATTTATTATGTTACTTGAATTGAATTTTATAAATATTATTTTACCCTCAAGGTTCGTTACCTGTGATGCTTCCGTAATCACGTAATAATGGCACGTTTTTTAGTTTATTTATTAATTCAGAGCTACTTTTTGTGAAGTTTGTAATAAATTTCATTGGTTATAAAACCGCCATACAAATGTTTTAATACTATAAAATACAACAGAAATAATGTCGCCTGCTTTATTGGTGAACGATGAAGTCTTTTACAATAAATCCTGTCTCGTTTCACTTTATCTTTGTACATCAAACCTTTCATCTGTATTGTTTATATATTTTACTCGACTTAATTTTATTCATTGAATGTGTGCTTTAATTATCGATGGGTAAGAGTTTATATAACTGTAAGAAGCAACTGTGGCGTAATGTTTATTTTTAAATAAATAAAACCTCTAAACCACAAATAACATTTATCTAAACCTCAAGGTTTAAATAAATGTTATTTGTGGTTTAGAGGTTTTATTTATTTAAAAATAAAGAGTTTATATGTCTATGTCTATCCAATATAGTCTCTATAATACTTTTAACTATTTCATTTATTTGTATGTTTTCTTGGTATCGTTTTAACCTATAAATGGTTTAAAAACACCTATAAATTTTTTTATTTACTCCCTTTGTTTATATTTTCATGCCAATGTTATTTGTATGTTTTTTTTGTAATTGCTTTAACCTGTTATTGTTTTCTAATATTATTGTTTGTTTTAATATCTTTGTTTATTTTTATTTCAATGAGTTTTGTACGGTTTCATGGTAATCTGTTGCTTTAACGTATTACTGGTTTCTAGTATTAATTTTTTGCTTTAATCCCTTTTTTTATAACTATTTCAATATTTATGGTTTTCATGGTTAACCGTTCCTCATTGCCGTATTCTAATAATTATTTTTGTTACATATTTGTCTTCTATCTTTTTTCCTAGTTTATTTGTCTTTCTGGGTCCTTTACAGTTTTCATTTGAATCTTATGCAATACTGGTTTTTCCCTCTAGAAACGGCTGCAATAAAGTGTAAACTAGTTACGTAATGCACACCTACCATTGTATGCTTTATGGTAGGCCTACATGTTTGTTTGACCAAACACTAAACTCGAGTAAACCAAGCGTTCGTCTAAAGTAATGAACAACACGGGCATGCAGGTAAAGTCTGGAGGCGGATAGTAAATTATCTGGAATTTAAGTTGCATTATTCTCGTCTGGAGATTGCCGTTACTCATGCAGATAAGGCGGAGCCATTTCGAACCCCCCCCCCCGCTCGCCTCCTCGGTTCCGTCTCCACCGGGAGCAAATAAAAACAAATGTCTCTTAAAAGTTTGTCGACATCTTTTTAAGTATTCATAATATGATAAGATAGCGCCGCGTAACGCGAAAACTCCATTTTCTCCAATGGCTTGACGTTGAGGGCGGGGGCGGTGCACTTGTGGGTA